>VMDO01002732.1:0-12541 GCA_007922755.1 Pedetes capensis | reverse complement strand
TACAATGTCCCATCTGGTGAAGTCCATGCATATGGTTGCTGTTTATGTTGGTGAAAAAATGTATTTGCTATGAAAAGGTCATTGTCTACAAAATTCTATCATGCAATCTCCAGCATCCTCTCTGTCACCAAGGCCGTGTTTTGTGACTACTGAGCCACCTTCCTTGTGTCCAACTTTTGCATTCCAGTCACCAGTAATTATCAGTCCTGATTGCATGTTTCATCTACTTCAGATTGCAGAAGCTGGTAGAAATCTTCCCTATCTTCATTTGTATCCTTAGTGATTGGTGCATAAATTTGAATAATAGTCATATTAACTGGCCTTCCTTGTAGGCATATGGATATTATTCTATCATTGACAGCATTCTACTTCAGGCCAGATCTTGAGATGTCTTTTATGATGATGAATGCAACCCCATTTCTCTTTAGTTTGTCATCCCCAGCATAGTAGACCATATGATTATCTGACTCAAAATGGCCCATGTCAATCAATTTTAGCTCACTGATGCCTAGAATGTCAATTTTTATGTGCCCCATTATTCTTTTAGTGATTTCTAATTTTCCTAGCACCTGCAGCTATAGTCCTGTGGCATCTGATCCCATCAGATCTTGGAAGCTAAGCAGGGTTGAGCCTGGTTCATACTTGGATGGGAGACTGCCTGGGAACCCCAGGTGCTGTGGGTTTGGGAGACAGCCCCTGCAACCCACTCCCAAAAATCAATCTGCCATTGAAAACCCTATGAACAGCAGGGAAGCACTGACAATAGTGTTTCCCCTGTTGTATGTAGGGTCACTATGAGTTGGATACCGACTAGAAGGCACCTAACAACAACAACAATTTTCCTACAGTCACTAAAAAGTGTGTGCACTTTGTAAACACTAATATTTCATAATGAAAATGAACAGCGCCTTCCAGTACAAGGAGTTTCTCTATTGAGTGTGCAGAATTTTGCTTATGTTTTATGGCACTTATCACATTTTTATTTCTGTTGCATATTCTGGATATATTCTTATTTCTTCTCCAAGAAAGTTCCCTCTGGCCATTTTCGATAAAGCATTGTTGTGGTTATTAAATGCCATCGAGTAGGGTCCGACTCATAAGGACCCTATGAACAACAAAATGAAACACTTGGCAACACTGTGCCAGGCTCACGATCATTGTTATGTTTAATCCTATTGTTGCAGCCACTATGTTAATACATCTAGTGGAGGGCCTTCCTTTTTTTCATTGACCCACCACTTTCCCAAACATGATGTCCTTCTCCAGGGATTGGTCCCTCCCAACATGTCTAAAATATGTAAGATACAGTCTAGTCATCCTTGCTGCCAAGGAACACTCTGAATACACTTCTTACAAGACAGATATGTTCATTCTTTTGGCAGCTCATGGTATATTCAGTATTCATCTCCAGCACCATAATTCAAAAGCATCAGTTCTTCTGTCTCCTTTATTCAACATCCAGCTTTCATAACCATATGATGCAAATAAAAATACCATGGCATGAGTCAGGTGCATCTTTGTCTTCAGTGTGACATCTTTACTTTTCTACATTTTAAAGAGGTCTTTTACTGGGCGTGGTGGCGCATGCCTATAATCCCAGTGGCTCAGGAGTTGGAGGCAGGAGGATCACAAGTTCGAGACCAGAGGCAGTCTGTGTAACTTAGTGAGACCCTGTGTCAAAAACTAAAAAAATGGGCTGGGGGCACAGCTCAGTGGTCCGGCACTTGCAGAGCATGCAGGCACGAGGCCCTGGTTCAACTCCAGTACCAGAAAATAAAAGGGGGGGGGGGTTTGCAACAGCTTTTCCTAATGCTATACAACTTTTGAATTTTGACAGCTGCTTCCATAGGTGTTGATTGTAGAACCAAGTGAAGCAAAATCTTGGCCAACCTCAATCTTTTCATCATTTGTCATGAAATTGTATACTAAGCTAGTTGTGAGGATTTTTGTTTTGTTGATGTTGAGGCACAATCCTTGCTGAAGACTGTGTTCTTTGATCTTCATCAGAAATGTTTCAAATCCTATTCACCTTCAATAAGGAGAGCTGTGTCATCTACATAACACAGGTTGTTAATGAGTCTTTCTCCAATCCTGATGTCACATTCTTCTTCATAAAGTGTAGTTTCTCAGATTAATTCCTCAGCACAGAGATTAAAGTGGTACAGTGAAAGTATATAGCCTTGATGCACACCCTTCTTGGCTTTAAACCAGGGACTGTTTCCTTGTTCTGTTGAACAACTGCCTCCTTATCCCTGTACAGATTCCTCATGTGTATAATTAAGTGCTCTAGTATTCCCATTTTTTGCAATGTTATACATAACTTACTGTGATAGTCAAATGTCTTTGCATAGTCAATAAAACATAGACATATTTTTGATATTCTCTGATTTTGTCTGTTATCTATTTGACATCAGCAATGATGTCCTTGGTTCCACACCCTCTTCTAAATCTGGCTTGATTTTCTGGCAGTTCCCTGTCAATATACTGTAGGAATCACTTATGAATGATCTTTAGAAAAATTTTACTTGTGTGAGATATTACTCATATCATTTATTAATTTCCACATTTGGTTGCATCCCGTTTCTTGGGAATAGGCACAAATATGGATCTCTTCCTGTCAGTTGGCCAGCTAGCTATTTTCCAGATCTCTTGTCAGAAACAAGTTATCACCTCCAGTGCTGCATCTCTTTGTTTCAACATCTCTATTGGTATTCCGTTAATTCCTGGAACCTTGTGTTTGATCAATTCCTTCATGGTATCTTCTACTTCTTCCTTCAATCCCATTGGTTCCTGATCAGATGCAACCTCTTAAAATGGTTGGCTATCCATCAATTCTTAACAGGCTTGATGCGGTAGACACTAATGGTTCAAGTCCAGATATGTTGTGACATGACACCAAAGACATCATACATGAGGAAAGTAAAAGGTTATTAAAAAGACAGGAAAAAGAAAAGACCAAATTACATGTCAAAAGTGACTCCAAAACTTGCCCTTGAACATCAAGCAGCTAAAGTAAAAGGAAAACATGATGAACTTAAAGAATTAAACAGAAGATTTCAAATGACAGCTTTAGAAGACAAAAACAAATTTTATAATAACTTGTGCAAAGAGCTGGAGATAGAAAACCAAAAGGGAAGAACATGTTCTATTTTTCTCAAAGTTAAAGAATTGAAGAAAAAATTCAAACCTTGTGTGGTGATAGTGAAGAACTCTACAGGAAAAATATTCGATAATGTAGGAAACATCAAAAGAAGGTAAAAGGAATACACAGTCATTATACCACAAAGAATTGGTAGACAACCAACTATGTATGAGTTTCCATAGGTCAGGAACATATATCTTCTATTTTAAATACACCCTGGTTCCATAAGTGGCTAAATAACTTAAGAATTCTTATATTACAATCCAGTCATTTTCTTGTCATTATTCATTTCCAATTACTACTACTTTTGTGGTACTTCAACAGTCACATCTTACTAGCAGTTCAGATTTTGACTTCACCTGGTGTAGGATGGCCCTTGTACGGTTTATCTGGCTCTAGTGTGATATTCCCCATTTATTCTTCAATGCAGTATAAACAGGCTTCCATTCCATCATGACACTATTCCTTTTTAATTTTCCAATGGTGTGTTAGTAAGACTTTTTTTTTAATCCTGTGGCAAAAAGTTGAGAGTAACAATTGAAAAGGAAAATGGATTTATTTTGACTCATGGTTTCAGAGACTTCAGTCCACGTTCGGGTGGTGTCATTGCTCTGTGCCTAAGGAGAGGCTGAAACTTCATTGCATCAGAAACACATGGTAGAGGCTTCTCATCTCATGCAACCAGGAAGCAAAGGGAATAATAGGAAGGGGCCAGGGCCAACATATACCTTTCAAAGACACAACTCCAGTGGCCTACTTGTTGCATCTAGGCCTCAGCCTTCCAAGTGCATGGTATACCATCATGCCCAGCTTTTCATTCCTCTTCTTAAGTGACTTCCCTGTATAATTAAAACAGAAAACCAACAATCTTGGCCCATTCATTGATTTCTAGGATGCCATCCTTTTCCCATTTTCTTGCTACATTCTTCCCACTCTCCTATAGAATCCACCTTCTAAGCATCCTTGTACTTTCTTGGGTTCTCCTCCTTTTTCAGTATATTCTCTCCTTTTGAGAAAATTTGCCTATTTCCTTAGATCAAAACTACCACTTATTACTAGACCCAAATAATAATCTCTGCACAGATTGTTCAGTTGTCTAATGGCCAACACTTGTTGTTAGGTGCTGTTGAGTTGGTGTCCGACTCATAGGGACCCTGTATACAACAGGCAAAACACTATTGTCAGTGCTTCTCTGCTATTCATGGAGTTTTCAATGGCTGATTGATTTTTGGGAGTGGGTTGCTGGGTCCGTCCCCCAAGCCTACAGCACCTCATTTTCCCAGGTGGTCTCCCATCCAACTACTGAGCAGACCCAGCCCTGCTTAGCTTCCAAGATCTGATGGGATCGGACGCCTCAGTGGTATGTCTGCAGGCTGGCCAACACTAGTTTCAGTTTATTTCATAAGTCTAGCATGAAAAAATTCCCACTTAATCCTACTCTAAGATAGAAATGTAGTTTATTAGAAAAGGTTTTTAGATGAGGTGAGATTTGTCCTGAGTGTTGAATGTAATCATAGTTATCTGGGATAATAGGAAGGAGAACAGAAAAGCAGTGGGACCTGAGGGAGAATTTCAGGCTAACCAAACAGCAAAATTCTCCAGACCAAAGAGGGGCATGACATATTTGGAATTGCCTTTATCTGGCCATGCCTTGTGCTTAAGGTGCCTGTGAGAAACGATTGGAGAAAGCATCAGTCATCCTCCAAGTGTCTTTGTGTCTCATGTCAATAGGAAGTCATTTATAGATTTTTAAGCAGATGAGAGATATAATTTAATTAGTCTATTAGAATATTCATTGTGTGGCACACAAAGGAATGATCTAGAGAAGACAAAGCTGGAGGCAAAAAGAGAAAATAAAAGACAGGCAGACTTTCCTACAAAAAAAATTTAAAACTTGTAAATGCTAAATAATAAATGAAATGGAAAGCAGTACTTAATATATTTTAATATAAAGAGCTCAAGCACATTTGATATTAATATAGAAAAGATATGAACACACATTCACAAATATCTGTCTATAGTATTTATACTAAAATGAGAAATTGTTCTTCCTTATTCTGTTAACCAGAGTAATCTAAATAGAACAATAGGAAGACCTATTCTCTTTTTTTAATTAACAAATAATTTTATCAAGATTCATAAAACACACATGATTTTTACCTTCAGATCCTAAGTTGGGGAATCTCTCTGAAGGAAATAATGTAAAATATAGAAAATTGTATATGCCTGATATGCTTAAACAGTGTTATTACAATAGAAAAATAGGACTAATGTAAATTCCAAATATAATTGCAAATAGTTGGTAAAATATTGCTTAGCCATGAAAAATTAATTTTTTATCAATAGCAACATCAAAATATATTACCCTGAGTAAAAAAAAATCCACTTAAGTAGAAAAGACATAAAAATATGGTATTTGTGGTATATAGGCTTTCAGAAAATTTAAAAGGGCAATCACAAATTTGCTAGTAGGTAATGGAATCATAAGGGATTTAACAAGACTTTTCTCCAAACTTTATGCAGTTTCCTCTGATTTCTGTGGTTTGAACAAATAGATTCAAACTTTCAGTCTTAAAATCCTTGGCCCTGTCTCTAGTTCTCTTCATTCCCCCGGCCAAGCATCCTAAATAATGTTTCAGATTTTTGCCTAACTCTGGCATCCAGCACAGTGACCAAGGACATGTCCTACAGTGGAAAGGAATTGAAATCTGTTTTCATCTGTTTACTAACACAAT
This sequence comes from Pedetes capensis, assembly GCA_007922755.1. Classification (NCBI taxonomy): domain Eukaryota; kingdom Metazoa; phylum Chordata; class Mammalia; order Rodentia; family Pedetidae; genus Pedetes; species Pedetes capensis. The sequence continues at coordinate 6,664 of VMDO01002732.1, read as the reverse complement.
GATTTACAGCAAGTTATTTAACCTCCTTGATCTCCATGTTGCTAAAATCAGTTCATAAGATTTTGTTGAAAGTGGATACTAATAATGTTAGTAAAACCACAAATGCAGGATTAGGGGATTTTGTTATTATTCTTGATGCTACTCTAACTTTAGCCTTTGCCATCTCATGGTTCCACCAGACTGCTCACCTTGACTCCACCTACCCCAGACAACCAGGCCATGCTGTTATATCTTGAAAACAATTGGCAACAGTAAGATGCAGAGATACTAATGCCTGTTTTCAGATCTTTGTTTTTAGATATTCCTAAAATACCTAACTTGAAATTTTCTCTGCCACTCATACATACCCTACAGGGCTTGATTTTTAAGGACTCCATAGCATGTCTGTCTATATATTGAACATATTGATATGTCTATATATAGCTCTTTTCTAGCTATTACTATCATAACTGTCATTTTATTAACATGATATTAAAGTTTCTTATAACCACTGTGCCTAATGTGAGCTGACTTTGATTATTTTTGAGATCCTCATCTTCTATCACAATAAAATTGGCATATTGTGATAGTTTTGTAAGCAGTTTCCTTATTAACTCACCCTCATTCATTTGATGACCTTAGGTATGGCAGAAGTTTGGATGTATTAAAACAATTACAATAGGCAGAAGGGGCCAATGCTGAATGACAGCACTTCTTATCTAGAAGTCTGGGCTGCTGGCAACAAATACACCAGACCTGAGTAACTCAGAGACAGGACAAGTTTTGTCCACCAGCTGAACAATAGCGGTGCTGTAATAAATCAAAATTTGTGGTTGAAGCTTATAAAAACCAGTAATTAACATCTTTGCATCTTACTGTTTTAATGTTTTAGTGAATTGGTTGGAAGGACCAATTAGAATAACAACGTAGATTTCCCACTTGAAGTAAAAGTGATTTGTGTGGTTTTTTTGCAGCTCCACTTTATGCTAAAGAATAAAAATAATGAAAAGGAAATTTTCGAACTTTATGATGAAGAATTTTAGAGAGCCTTAAATTCCTTCCTACTTATTATTAGTTTTGTGGCCATATGACAGACCGTGTGATCTAAGTCCTAAATCCATTATAGCATATTCAATAAATGTAAGCACATAAAGTACTCTGTCATCTGAAGTCATTTCAAACTGCATTCAATATCTTGGTTCCCAAGTGCATTAGCTTTTATTAAAAGCATTCTGCTGCAACATCCACTCTTCCTAATTGGTTTACAGAATGCCCCCACCATTCAGGCAGATCTTAATTGCATTTTCCCACAGATCTAGTTTGATTTATGGTTCCTTATTTGCTTTATATTATTTATAATAAATCAGGGTAAAAATCTTAAAACATGAAATATAATTTACAGCAGTTCCTTCTCTGCAAATATAGAACTTACTACAGGATTTTAGCAGTATTTTTGCTTTTTTAAAAGTTACTTAATCAAGCTATAATCTTATTGTTGTTTCTGGTAATATCTCTATTATCTTTCCAGAGTTTTTTATTTCACTTATTTTTCATAAACCAATTTCTAGAAATATTTGGAATGAATTATGTGCTGATCATTTAAAAACATTATGTTCTCTTATTAAACTTAGGTGGGTATGTATTTAGAACGGAAAAAATATTGTCTGGGACACAGTGACAAAGCATCAGCATAAGATTAGGTAATGCCACTGCTGCACTAAGGGACCTAATTGAGAATAGGCTGCTTGGTTTTTACAAATTACATGTTTTGAGGTGCCAAGAGTTAATGTAAAATGGACCCATAGCAGAATCCAAAAATATGAAATTTTTAAGCACCACAGAAATAACGTCAGAGGGATAACAGATTCTCAAAAAAATTTCCTTATTCTTGAGTGATAACGTATTAACACGAGTTATTTTGTAAAATCCTCTTTAAAATAAAAACTCTCCATGGAACTGTGGGTATGGAACCATATCTTTGGGAGAACATGAAGTTTTATGGGAAAAAAGATGTATACGTTTTCTATAACAATTTATTTAAAAATCATATAGGCTTGCTTAAGAGTGTGTTCATTCCTTCAAAAATTTGAACAGTTAGAATTTTGAGTTCACAATCAGAAAGATTTTAGTATATTCAGCATAAGAGACAAAAGGAAAAGAGAAATTTATTTTAAAAGAAATACAAAGCACAGGAAGAAAGGAGATAACATGAGGCAAATTTTAACCCAATATAATAAATGGGAGGCTTACAGCAAAAATAATCACTTGACTTCTGCAAATACCTGGAGAAGATGATGGTCAGATGATAGGGAAATATCTAAATAATGTTAGTGGTGGAGTTTTTTTAAATGAGACATTGGGACTTTTATCTCCTTTGGAACAGTAAAGAGGCCTGGACAACTGCATTGTCAGCAGAGCCCACATGGGGAGCTTGGACTTTCACCCCACTTAGCAGTAATCAGAGACTTGTCTCTTTTCCAATGGTTTTGGTGGCAGAGGACACCCAGTGGAGAGTCAGGAATTTTGCCACTGTCCAGTGGGAACCAAGCCATCCAATGTATGGTGTCATTAAAGACAATCTAGAGAGCAGTAATGGGGCACTTCTTGTCCTTCCCAGCGAGGAAGTGTCATGGAGACCCTAGGGGTGCTAGAGCCCCCACCCTCACTTACAATAAATGAGGCACTCCCTCCTCCAGGATCAACAGAGGCCAACTGGGGTACTGATTCTTCTCTCCCAACTTGGCAGTAATGATCTGACACCCTCCATCCATCCCTGCCAGAGGAGTTGGATTAAGAAAGCCAAAATGCAAGGTTTGAGATCCAGAGTTTTGGACTGAGGATGTATCTCAGTGGTGGAGCACTTGCCTAACATGTGCAAGGCCCTGAATTTAATCCCTTATACCACAAAAAGAGACAACAACGACAACAACAAAAAAATAGAATTTCATAACACATTCTGTATACCAAAAGTCAAGTTTCAGTAGAAAACTCATAACCACACTGAGAATCAAGAAAATGTCAAAGTGCATGGAAAAATATAATCAACAGATGTCAAGAAATGTTAGTTTAAAAAAGAGTTAGAAAGTAGCCATTACCGAATTTGTTTCCGTGAGCTTCAAAACAACAGAAAGTGGAAAGTCTCAGCAAATAAATAAGAGATAAAGAGAAGTCAAATGGAAATTTTGGAACTGAAAACACAATAACTGATATTAAACAAAAAGGAGTGTTTGGGTTCAGTGGTTGAATGGAGAGGCCAGAAGGAAAAAAATCCACAAACTTGAATATAGAGCAGCAGAAATTACCCAATCTGAAAGACAGAGAAATTAGACTAAAAAATAATGAAAATGAAGTGTCTGGTATTATTTGAGTCCAAAAGGAGAATAAAGAGAAGGCAGGCCTGAAAAAGTACTCAAAGAAATAAGGGCTGAAAACTTTTCAACTTGACAAGCAGGAAAAATCTACAGATTCACTAAGTTGACCAAAGTGCAAACCAGAAATGCCCAAGGAACTGCATGCCAAAGTTCAGCATGATTAAACTTCCAAAGATTAAACACAAAATATATTGAAGTACTAAGAAAAAAGTGAGACCTTATTTATACAGGAAAACAATTGGATTACAAAGAATTTCTTATCAGAAGTCATGGAGGCTAAAGGGAAGTGGTGTAGTATTTTTCAAATGCTAAATATATATATATATATATATATATATATATATATATATATATATATATATATATATACACATATATACATATATACATATATATATGTATATATGGTAAAAAGGGCCCCCCCAAACCCACTCCCAAAAACCAGTCAGCCATTGAAAACCCTATGAATAGCAGAGAAGTGCTGACAATAGTGTTTCACCTGTTGTAAGTAGGGTCACTATGAGTCAAATACTGACTCAATGGCACCTAACAGCAACAACAACAAGAACAAAAGAAAATAGCAGTGAACCACAAATACTGTAAACAGCTAAAATATAGTTTCAGAATTAAAGAGGAAATCAAGTCATTCTCAGATGACAGAAAACTAAGATAACTTGGCCCCAGCAGACTATCCTAAAAGAACATCTAAGAAAGTTCTCTTAATAGATAGAGGAAGCAGTAAAAGAAGGAACTTTGGGACATTAGGAAGACAGAAATAATGTGATTAAATAAGATTAAATACAAAGGACTTTTTTCTTGATGTTGTTGTTGTTGTTAGATGCCCTGAGGTCCTACTCTTAACAACCCTCATGGGGTTTTCGATGGCTGATTGTTTCAGGATTGCTTTGGGTTTTTGTTTTGTTTTGTTTTGTTTTGTTGTGGTGCTGGGGATCGATCCTAGCTCCTCAGAGAGTGTGGAGCAGCACTCTGCCAAATGAGCTAAACCCTAACCCCTATTTCCTTCCTGGGTTTTCTAAATTTGTTTGGCAGTTGAAACAAACATAAAAGTTTCTGATATGGTTCTGAGTGTTATAGAATTATTTTTTCAGAGAATAGGAAGAGTAATGGGACATAGAGACAAGTTTTCTACATTTCATTTGAACTGGTAAAGTAACGATAGTAGTAAACGTGGCAAATTATGTATATACAACACTAAAAAAAGACAATAATGAGAGACACTCAAAAATATAATAGGAAAATCAAAATGGAATTCTAAATATGTTCAAGTAATTCACAGAAAGGCAGGAAAAAGAAAATAAAGAATTAAAAATGATAGGATAAAGAGAAAACAAATTGGCATGGCACATACAAGCCTTCATATATCAATAATTACACTTAATATAAATGGTCTACATACATCAAATAAAAGGCAGGGGTTGGTGGATTGGATTAAAAACTATGCCCCAAAATATGCTACCTGCAAAAATATTTCAAATACAATTACATAGTCTGGTTGAAAGTAAAAGAAAATGGGAACTTATATATGAAATGAGTAGTAATTAAAAGAAAATTAGAGTGAGTATAAAAATATTAAATCAAGTAAACTTTAGAGAAAAAAATTACCAGAGACAGGGAGAGGTATTGCAAAATGGAAAAGAAATCAGTCTAGAGAACATTGCATAATGAAAATAAGGGTCAATCTATACAGATGCCATATAAATCCTAAATTTGTGTACACTAAAATACATTGTGGCCAAATATATGAAACAAAAATTGGTAGATCTAGAAAAAGACAAATTCACAATTATACTTGGAGACTTCAACACTTCCCTTTCAACAACTAATAGAACAACTATCAGAAAATAAGCAAAGATATAGAAAACTCAGTATCATCAAGGAACAGGACCAAAGTATATAAACTGCCCTACCCAAAAACACAATTCCAATATTTTTACCAGTGGCTATGGAATGCACACCAACATAGACTATGTTCTGGACTATAAAACAAACTTCAACAAGTTTTAAAAAGTGAAATCATATAGATATTTTTAAATAATCATAAAAATCCAGGGAAATTAAACTAATACATTGGACTGATTGAAAATGAAATGCTAAACTTGTGGAACATAGCTAAAACACTGCTGAAAGCGATATTTATTTATTTTTCTTTTCAATACTGAGAGGTTGAACCCAGGGCCTTCCTCATGCGAAGCAAATGCTCTACCACCAAGTTGCACCATTGGCTCCTTTTTCATTTTCAGACATGGTCTTGCTAAATTGTACAGGCTGCCTCAAGTCTCAATCTCATGATCCTCCTACCTTACCCCCCTGAGTTGCTGGGATTACATGTGTGCGCCACAGTCCTCAGCTTAGAGGGACATGTATAGCTCTAAATGTATACATTAGAAAAGAACAGTTTCAAACTTCAAATCAATAGTCTAAGTTCCCATTTCAAAAACTAGAAAAATAAATGCAAATCATGTAGAAAAAGGAAATAACAATAAGAACAAAATGAATAAAATGAATATAAAAACTATGGAGAAAATAATGAGCCAAAGGAGGAGTCTCTGTAGAGAGAAATAAAATTGACAAGCATGGGTTCTTCATGTATTACTTCTTATAACTGCTTGTGGAACTACAGATACCCCAAGTTAAAAAGTTAGATAAGAAAAATAGATGAGACTTCTGCTGAGCATTCATCTGAACACACTATAATACACATATGCATGCACACACATGGGCCCATACACTCTAACTACACATTATCCCATTATAATTTTCTCTAAATATGTATTCATACATTTGTGCCAGTTTACCTTAGCCAAGTTTTCTAAATTTAAATTGTAATCTATCACTTTTTTGAAGGTGCTGGAATAGTATCATGTTGGTAGATGATGATCTTTTTTTTTTAAAGTAGCTTCCTGACCCATTAAAAAAATTGTCAGTCCTTTATCAGTTCCAAAAAATGTGACCCAAAATTTAAGACTTCAAGGAATCACAGCTGTACAGTGACTATGACATTAATGTAGTTGAAATGTTCTCCTTTGTGTATAATCCTAGCTCAGAGATCTCTGCCTGAGGCAGTCGTCAAATGTATGTGCCTATTTAATGAGTTAATTTTGGATGAAAATGGTGGTGGATGATTCTAATACCACAGCACAATAGTACCCAGTGTCTCCTCAGTTGCTCACATAATCATGTACTGGGAATAAGTGCTGTGCAATGGAGTAAATTCTAAGCTCTAATAAATGCCTTTGTGTAATTTTAACTCTCCTGTTCCACTTCAGCATTTTTTCATCGCAATTTCTGAATAT
>VMDO01002731.1:135784-161301 GCA_007922755.1 Pedetes capensis | reverse complement strand
TTTTTTGAAAACAGGGTCTCATTAAGTTGTGCAGGCTGCCTCTGGTCTCAAACCTGCAATCCTCCTGCCTCAGCTCCTGAGTTGCAAAGATTACAGGCAGGTGCCATGGCACCTGGCATTAGTAATACTATTTTTAATTGACAAATCATACTTATAAATAATTATGGGATAATGTGATGTTTTGATAGATGGATACAAAGTAGAATGGTTAAATCAAGCTAACATATCCAGCACCTTACTTTCTTGTCATTTTCTGTGGTGAGAACTTTGAAATTTACACTGTCAGCTATTTTGAAATATGTAGTACAGTGTTACTGACTCCAGTCACCCTGTTGTGCAACAGATCTAAAAAATGTAATCCTCCTGAGATCTGGCCTCATTTTAAAGCTTCTTCCTGGTGCTGCCCCAGACCAGGGCTAAAGAGGGCAAACAAGCAGAGCTATTGTTCTCTCCATTTTGCTGCCAGCACTTTTCTCTTTTTCCTCTACTCACTCTGTACTCTGTCATCCTCAGGACTAAAGAGGAGAGTTAGAAATGTGGGGAAGAGTTAAGGGTCAGGAAAAGTCTTAATGGATTTAGATATTGTGAGCTGACATTGTCCTGGCTGGCTGTGATAGATGATTAAAACTAAACTGACTCTTATATGCAGGGTTTTTAGACACTTCTTCTCCACTATGGATCTCTCATCTACAATTCCTTGGCATAGGCAATGCATCACCTCCACATCAACTCTCAGGGTTGGTTATTCAACACCTGTCCAACTCTCTTTGTTTTTGCAAAATTCATTTGAGACTAGTCCAGGCCAGGGCCTCTCTCTCTCTGTCTCTCTCTCTCTCTCTCTCTCTCTCTCTCTCTCTCTCTCTCTCTCTGACTTTATCCCCCTCCCTACTCCCTCCCCCATCTCTCTTTTTCTTTCTCTCCTACTTTGCCTGTTGTCTTCATATACATATAGAGGCCACAGGAAGGTACACTTCATTTTTTAAAGCCTAACCCTCTACCCTGCTGCTTCTTTCCCTTTAAATCTCTCACACCTATGTCAGACCATAGCTCTTAAGTCTTCCATAGCCCCTAAACTTCCAGGTTTTCAAGTGAAGCTATGTAAGTACTCTGAGTCTCTCTGGATTAGTCTCACACCTGGTGGCAAGTGAGACCCCTGAATTAACTGATTTGTTCTTCATTTCTCTTTCCTCAGAGATGAGTCTAGCCTCACTTTTCATGACAGCAAGTGAACTTTTATGATACTTTCATATTCAGTTAGTCTTGCTATATGTTATTGCCAGCAATGGTGGTTTAATACTCTGATATCCAAATCATCTACTCTACAAAATGTCCAGTGTCAAGTGATATTAAATTAGTTCATATCCAATAGTTTGGAACCACAAGGCAAGTCATTTATTGACTCGCAAAAGTACATGCTTATATCAAAGTTTTCAAAATCAACATCATCTGTTCTGAGAAATGTTTGGCAATTCCTTCCTAAAAAATTTCCAAGCTAAAATTCTTATAACATGCTGTATAGATATAGAAGTTTTAGGCTTCGATTGGCTGTGCATCCATCTATGGCTCAAAATCAGGCCTGCTATCAGAGGCAAATTTAGCACTGCATGTAAATAATTGCTTGGTCATTCAAGTGAGGTGGCCCTTCATTCAGACATGTGTGTTGATTAGATTTTCCATAAGAAAATGTTATCCTTACTTTCTGCATAGTTGGTTGTTAAATATGTAATACAGAATATTTGCACTGGATGTTTCCCCTGGGGAATGTTTTTGAACTTCTTCTTCTTCTTCTTCTTTTTTTTTTTTTTCCTGTGTGCAGTACTTGGGGGATAAAACCCAGGGCCCCATACATACTTTGCAAATGGTCTGCCACTGAGCTACACTCACAGCCCATTTTTAAATTTTTATCTTGAGACAGAGTCTTGCTAAGTTGCATAGGCTGCCTCCTGCCTCCAATTTATAATCTTCCTCTGCTCTCAAGTCCTTGGGATTACAGGCCTGCACCATCTTGCCTGTCATCTTTATAAATTTTTATTTTATTTTATTATTTTATTTTATTGATATATATATATATATATATATTCTTTTTCTTTCTTTTCTTTTTCTTTTGCAGTGTTAGGGATTGAACCCAGGGCATTTTCCATGACAGGCAAGTATTGCACCACTTAGCTACATCCCCAGTCCAGGTCTTTGAACCCTTTTATGACTAATTGTTATCTTTAAAAAATCTCATTTGTGATAAAATGTATGATAAATTACCTAAGGATACAAGGTCTTCAAATACTTCCACATTTTCCTTTTAGATCAAGCAACATTGACAAAATGGCACACAAACACTGTATTATTCAGAGTCACTAAAAAGCTAATTTTATTGAACAGTATTTCAGCATTGTGCTCTCAGCTGATATTGAAAGATACCATAAGACATTTATTCGAAATTCATCAGTCTATCTACTGTAGGTTCATTGTTAAAGACATTATTCATTACATAAAGAAGAACACTGAAGAAATTAAATTATTTTCAGGTTCCTCAGAGAAAATGGTGATTACTCAACTAAAACAAATCTTTTTTAAAAATCCTATATCATATGCCGGCTTTTTTGTGTGTGTGTGCATTGGCCACTAGGGATCTTGTTTCTAGGAACTTTAAAGGTTTGTCCTTCCTTCTTTCATTCCTTCCATTCTTCCTTCCTTTCCTTCTTATTTCAATCTTTCTTGCCTTCATTCTTTTTTCTCCCAACTTTATTGAAGTGTAATTGATAAAAAATTATACATTTGAATGTACACTATACAAATGATCACATGTAGTGTAATGATTGTTGTTGGGTACCATCGAGTCGAGTCTGACTCATAGTGACCCTCATAGGGTTTTCAATGGCTCACTGTTTTGGGATTGCCTTGGGAGTGGATTGCCACGTCCTTCTCCCAAGTGTAATGATTATGTCAATCAAATTAAATCAACATATCCATCACCACATAGTAACTCTGTGGGTTATGTGTGTGTGTGTGTATGTGTGTGTTTGTGTGTATGGTATGTGGTACAGAAAGGACATTTATGATCTCTTTTAGCAAATTTTAACTGCACAGTAGAGTCCTATTAACTATAACATCATGCTGTACATTACATTCTGGAACTCATTCTCCTTAAACATAAAGTTTATTAAAGTACTACCTTCCCAAAGCTTTATCAGCAGGAACAGAAAGAAAGTGCATAGAATATTTAGTTTATTTGCACTGCTGTGACAAAATATGTGAGATGGATTAATGTATAAAGAGCATAATTCATTTAATCACCATTTTAGAGGATGGCAAGTCCAAGATGAAGACATGGGTAGGTTCTGTTACCTGGTAAGGGATGCTCTCTGCTTCTAAAATGATAGTTTGCTGTTGCATCTTTTGGAGGGGAGGAATGTTATTTCCTCACATACTGGAAAGTAAAAGTCTAGAGGGGTCAAACACTGCCAGCCTCTTTAATAAGGACTTTTATCCCATTTATGATGGAGGATCCCTCATATCTAAATCACCTCTTAAATGCCTTACCTCTTAATACTATCATATTGGACATTAAGTTTCAACACAGGAATTTTGGAGGGGGCCCATTCAAAGCATACCACACACTGAAGAAAAGGAGAAGGCTGCAGAGGGAAGGTTGTTTCTGGTCAGGAGGAGCCAGGTCAGGTCATGTAAACTTGAGAGCTGAGAGATCAGTATGTTTGTACACCTGAGAACCATTCATGGCATACACCATTTGGAAAGTTCTGGTCTATGGCATCCATCTACATGATATCCTCTCAAACTGTATGCATCATTGAGACCATCCTTAAAATCTTTGTGGGAAGGAGGTAGAAAGGAAAAAAAATCCCAAATAATTAAGTAATTGGTCAAAAACTAAATGTTGGTCTCAAGCAGAGGAGGAAGAAGCTCCAGAGTGCCAAGATTATAGAAACGAAGAACATACCTTCAGCAGCAGCCAGGCCTTCAGCATTTTGCAGAGAACTCTAAAGGGAAGGAAAGTCCTCAGTAATCTTATGACTTACGACATAAGAGTGAACTTGAGATCAATGCCCAGATAAAAACAAAGAAATCTCTGAATTGTAAGGGCCATAATATAGTAAAGGCAGTTTCTAGTGCACATTAGTAGGGACCTAAAGAAGCAAATTACAAAAACTGGAAAACACCAGGATAAATACAAATTGTATGCCATTTGTTAAGGCATAACAAGGTAAAAGTTTTTAGAAGCATTGTTAGAAACTGACATCTACTGTGCAAAATATGGGACAATATCATTAATATCACACACAAGCAAAATTCTACTAAAGATCATTCAGAAGCAACTGCAGCAGTATATAGACAGGGAATTACCGGAAAATCAAGTGGGATTCAGAAGAGGGCGGGGAACCAGGGACATCATTGCTGACATCAGGTGGATATTAGCTGAAAGCAGAGAATATAAAAAAGACGTCTATCTATGTTTTATTGACTATGCAAAGGCATTTGATTGTGTGTATCATAATAAGTTATGGATAACACTTCGGAAAATGGGAATACCAGAACACCTAATTGTGCTCATAAGAAATCTGTACATGAACCAGGAGGCAGTTGTTCGAATAGAACAAGGAAACACTGAGTGGTTTAAAGTTGAGAAAGGTGTGCATCAGGGATGTATACTTTCACCCTATCTCTTCAATTTATATGCTGAGCAAATAATCCGAGAAGCTGGACTTTATAAGGAAGAATGCGGCATCAAGATTGGAGGAAGACTCATTAACAACCTGTGATATGCAGATGACACTACTCTGCTTGCTGAAAGTGAAGAGGATTTAAAACATTTACTGATAAAGATCAAAGATCATAGCCTTCTATATAGGTTGCGACTAAACATCAACAAAACAAAAATCCTTATGACTGGGTCTGCAAGCAACTTCACAATAAATGGAGAAAAGATTGAGGTTGTCTAAGATTTTGCTTTGCTTGGTTCTGTAATCAACACCCATGGAAGCAGCAGTCAAGAAATCAAAAGACGCATTGCTCCAGGAAAAGCTGTGGCGAAAGATTTCTTTAGAGTATTGAAAAGCCAAGATGTCACATTGAAGACGAAGGTGCATCTGACTCATGCCATGGTATTTTCAGTGGCATCATATGGTTGTAAAAGCTGGACATTGAACAAGAGAGACAGAAAAAGAATTGATGCTTTTCAATTGTGGTGCTGGAGACATCTATTGAATATACCATGGACTGCCAAAAGAACCAACAAATCTGTCCTAGAAGAACTGCAACCAGAGTGCTCCTTGGAAGCAAGAATGGCCAGACTGCATCTTATATATTTTGGACATGTAGTCAGGAGAGGTCAATCCCTGGAGGAGGACATCATTTTTGGAAGAGTGGCAGGTCAATGCAAAAGAGGAAAACCCTCCAGCAGATGGATTGACACAGTGTCTGCAACAATGGGCTTAACCATAAATAAGATCGTTTGCCTGGCACAGAATCAGGAAGTGTTTCTATCTGCTGTACATAGCGTCGCTATGAGTCAGACTTGATTCGACGGCACCTAACAATAACACTGTAGGTTAGAACCCACAGTAAGTAATTTGAAATTATATTTGAAGTCTATGCTTCAATCAACATTTTAGTACAATATATATAGTGTCCTCCCCCACATATCTGTCAGTTTGCAGTACTGTGGGGGCTTGTGTGTTGCTATGAGGCTGAAAGCTATGCCACTGATATCTCGGATACCAGCAGGGTCACCCATTGTGGACAGATTTCAGCTGAGCTTCCAGACTAAGACATACTAAGGAGTGGGCTCTAGACACCTACTCCTGAAACAATTAGCCATTGAAAACTCTATGAAAAACACAGAAATACTATCAGATTTAGTGCCCAGAAATGACCCCACCCCCCGCCCCCAGGTTGGAATGCATTCAAAAGACTACTGGGGCAGGGTTGCCTCCTTAAACTATAGTCTACCTTAATGATGGAAATGGAGTAAAGCTCCAGGGACCTCCATTTGCTGATGTGGCATGACTCAAAATGAGAAAAAACAACTGTACACATCCATTCATAATTTGAACATGGAATGAACCTAGTATGAATCTAAGAAAATTAGAAATCATTAAAGGAGAAATGGAGCACATCAACATTGACATTCTAGGCATCAGTGAGCTAAAATGGACTGGCATGGGCCATTTTGAGTCAGATAGTCATATGGTCTACTATGTTGGGAATAACAAACTAAAGAGAAATAGAGTTGGAGTCATCATCAAAAAAGACATCTCAAGCTCTGTCCTGAAATGTCATGCTGTCAGTGATAGAATAATATCCATATGCCTACAAAGAAGGCCAATTAATATGACTGTTATTCAAATTTAGACACCTACCACTAATGCCACAGATGAATATAGGGAAGATTTCTACCAGCTTCTGCAATCTGAAAGAGATCAAACATATAATCATGATGTACTGATAATTACTTGTAACTGGAATGCAAAAGTTAGAAACAAAGAAGGCTCAGTAGTTGGAAAATATGGTCTTGGTGACAGAAACAATGCTGGATATCGCATGATAGAATTTTGTCAGACCAATGACCTTTTCATTGCAAATACACTTTTTCACCAACATAAATGGCAACTATGCACATAGACTTCACCAGATGGAACACAGAGGAACCAAATTGACTACATTTGTGGAAAGAAGTGATGGAAAAGCTCCATATCAAATGTCAGAACAAGACCAGGTGCTGATTGTGGATCAGACCATCAACTTATCAAATGCAAGTTCAAACTGAAATGGAAGAAAATTGGAACAAGTTTATCAGAGCCAGGGTATGAGTTTGAGTACATCCTACCTGAGTTCAGAGACCACCTCAAGAACAGGTTTAATGCATTAGTCTATCTATGTTTTATTGACTACGCAAAGGCATTTGACTGTGTGGATCAGAACAAATTATCGATAACACTTCAGAAAATGGGAATACCAGAGCACCTAATTGTACTCATGAGGAGTCTGAACATGAACCAGGAGGCAGTTGTTCAACTAGAACTAGGAAACACTGCCTCGTTTAAAGTTGAGAAAGGTGTGCATCAGGGCTGTATACTTTCTTCATATCTCTTCAACTTCTATGCTGAGCAAATAATCCGAGAAACTGGACTTTATGAAGAAGAATGTGGCATCAGGATTGGAGGAAGACACATTAACAACCTGTGTTATGCAGATGACACAACTCTGCTTGCTGAAAGGGAAGAGGATTTAAAACATTTACTGATGAAGATCAAAGAACATAGCCTTTATTATGGGTTGGGATTCAACATCAACAAAATAAAAATCCTCACAGCTGGGTCAGTATGCAAGTTTATAATAAATGGAAAAAAGATTGAGATTGTCCATGATTTTGCCCTACTTGATTCTGCAATCAACACTCGAGGAAGCAGCAGTCAAGAAATTAAAAGATGCATTTCTTTGGGGAAAAAAATGTGGCAAAAGATCTCTTTGAAGTATTGAAAAGTAAAGATGTCACATTGAAGACGAATGTGCTCCTGACTCATGTCATGGTATTTTCAGTCATATCATATGGTTGTAAAAACTGGACATCAAACAAAGGAGACAGAAGAAGAATTGGTGCTTTTGAATTATGGTGCTGGAGATGAATACTGTAGGTACCATGGACTGCCAAAAGAACCAACAGATCTGTCCTAGAAGAAGTGCAACCAAAATGCTCCTTAGGAGCAAGGATGGCTAGACTGTGTCTTACGTATCTTGGACATGTAGTCAGGAGGGACCAATCCCTGGAAAATGACATTATGTTTGGGAGAGTGGCAGATCAACAACAAAAAAAGGAAAACCCTCCACTAGATGGATTGACACAGTTTCTGCAACAACAGGCTTAAACATAAATAAGATAGTGTACCTGGCACAGAATCAGGGAATATTTCATTCTGCTGTATATAGGGTCGCTTTAGTCAGATTTGACTGGACAGCACCTAATAACAGCAATGACAGCAACATATAGAGTTCAGCATATAACATGGTTGTAATCATTTGAAAATTCTTTTTGCTATTATTTTTTATTAAGTCTAAAACTGAAGGATCCATACAGTTATTACTATAGTTGGCTTACTGATAGACTATCTTTTATCCTTTCAAGTAAATTTTTTAATCCAAAATGGAACAAAATCAAGTGGTTTGTACTCCTCAGAAAATGTTGTTTTGACAAAGTTTATCTCTCCCTCTGGAAGTGGTACATAATGCAATTGCAGCAAACAAAAAGATTCTGTTATCGATATGCTAACAATTTCCATATTAACACCTTCAGTCTTCAGCCAAACAAAACTCTAGATTGCATATTCAGTTTCCTACTCAACATCCTCATTAGGTTGTTACTTAGACATTCTGATTTCAAAGTGTGTATAAACAATGGTCTTACCCCCATACTTCTTCCACCAAGAACCTTCTTCATCTCATTTGATAAGGGCACCTTACCAGTTGCTTAAGTCCCAAGTTTTAGAGTCTCTTTGACTCTTTACTCCTCATGTTATATTCAGTCCATCAAGAAACCTTGTTGGTTGTACATTTAAGCTATTTTCAGAATTCAATTGCTTTCCTGCAATTTTTCCAATACTACCCTATATCAGGCCACCTTCATCTGCCTCTGGATAATTACAGTAGCTACTAAGTTGTCACTTCACTGCTACTCTAACCCCTTTGAATTAATTTTCACCATGGCAGTGAGGACAATCCGGATCATGTCACCTTGTATTTATTATTTATTTCTGCAAGCTTTGAAAGGGCATCGATCATTGCCCAGTTTATTCATTTATGTATAAGCTCCTAGAATAGTACTGTCTCACCTATGACCAAACAGATGAATATGAAGTCTTAGAAGACAGCACTGATAATTGGAGAAAGTAACTTACTTTCTCAACATCTCACAGGGACCAGCAGAATTTAGCCTGGGTCTTTGAACTTTACTCTGATGTTCTTTTACTATCTGATGGTGTCTCCTAGACATTTGACAGGATCCTCAAGGTGAATGTGAGGATTTTCTTGAGGAAGGATGTTTTATTGACTGGCAGAAGTCTGAGTTAAGTCATGATTCTGCCACTGTGCAGACAGAATTTGAGATCCTCAATTTTTTGCTTACCAAACACATTTTGGCTAAAATAATCCCTAAGATTCACATTGAGCCAAATAAATCCAGTGATGCTACCCAATGTTTCCCAAGTCTTCAATACTGGCAACACAAATGACTAAAATATAATTTATGGGTGTCCTAATTCACTTCTTTATTTACTAGTTAGCCAGATATTGTAACTTTGTTAAGCGGGGCAAAGTTATCCAGGGCTGGTGGCTAACTGGTGATATTTGGCTCGTTGACACCCTGGCCTTCACTGGTAACATGCATAAATGTGGTTGTTTGGACAAACCTGAATGTGATGTCTATTTATTTACTTATTTATTTTATGCCTTTGCTTTGTGGAATCAAATGCACATCTAAATTAGTGGTAAGATTCTTTAGGGCTTATATCAAGTTTCTGTGTGGTTTGTCTCCCCCTAGGTTAGAACTCTGTGTTTGTCTATGTATGCATGTACTTGTTTGAGTATTTGCATCTATTTTTCTACCTCAAATATGATGAGCTTTTGTCTCAAAAGATACATTTTCCCAATTATAATCCATTCTTTATTCTAGGAAAGCTGGTTTTCTTGTTTTTCCTTTTAATGTCCCTTGTTTTAGAACTTTTTGTTTGTTTGTTTTTGTTTTTGGTATGTGTATGTGATATGTGGGGGCTGAATCCAGGGCCTCACACACACTTTGCAAGTTCTCCACCAATGAGCTACACCCCAAGCCCATGTTTTATTTTTTAAATTGAGACAGGGTCTCATTATGTTATGTAGGCTGCCTCTGGCCTTGAACTTGTGATCCTCCTGCTTCTGCCTCTTGAGATGCTGGGATTACAGGAGTGCACCATCACGCCAGGCTCCCTTTTATTTTTATTGAAATTTTACTTCCTTCCATTTTTTCCTTTCCTCCTTCCTTCTTTCCCTTTCCTTTCCTTTCCCTTCATTTCTTCTTTCTTTCTTTCTCTCTTTCTTTCTTTCTTTCTTTCTTTCTTTCTTTCTTTCTTTCTTTCTTTCTTTCTTTGTTCTATTCATACTATCTCCTTCATAAAAGGCCTTCTTTCCCTCTTTCTGACAGCTTCTGGAAGGACACACATGGAGCAGTGAGGAAGGCAGGGGACACCTGCCTAGCCAGCCAGATTAGCCAAATCAACCCTGGCAATCAATGGGGTAACAGATGTCACAGCCAGAGTGCCCTCACATCCAACCCATCACTATTTAAAGATGCAATTTATGTATGAAAAGTTTCATCTGGCTACTGAATTCAAATTAAAGCACTATTTTTTCTTTCATTTTAGAAGTTTCTGGTCATTCTTCTTTTAACCATTATTAGTTAATGGTTTATAGTTCCTGGTTTGTTTCATTATTGATCTCCTCCTGTGGTCACATACTTTTTAGCACTCAGTGGATTGTAAGCTTCTTGAGTGCACTGACCTTACCTTCTATATCCCTTATAGCTTCCTTTTCACATATTAGTATAGGTCTGGATAGAGAACAAAATGTTCCCTAATAGTCTATATTTCAGTTGTCTATTGATTCATAACAAGCCACCTCCAAATTCAGTAGTTAAAACAACCATTTTACTTTACTGAAGGTTTTGGAAGTGAGGAACTTGGGAACAGTTTGACTTATGGTTTGTCTCTCTTTTCCCACAGTGGCAGCTGGAGAAGCTGGGACTGGAGAATGTACTTCCAAGATGAAGTGACAGTCAGGTGCCTTGCTATTCCTTGGCCTGCCTCTGTCTGCATGGCAACTCATCACCCAGGGTCTCTCCATATGACTTGGAAATCTTAGAGTGTGGTCATCTTGGGGGAATCACACTTTTTGCATATGATCAAAATTTAGCCTTATTCTATTGGTCAAATCAGTTACAAGGCCTCCAAGATTCAAGACAGTGGAGAAATAGACTCCAGCCCTTGATGAGAAAGTGACAAGGTCACATATCTGCAGAGCATGGTGGATAGGGGTTGTGGAGATCATCTTTGAAAAATACAATCTGACTTAATTGCAGAAGGAATTTAATGGTTTTATTTTAAAATGCACCATATATGTTGAAGAATCAAATAGTAAAAATGTGTCAACTGAATGCAATTTTAGACCCACCAAGCAATCAAAAAACCGTATCAACCAACATTTCAATAAGAAGGTATGCACAATTGAGGTCCTGATTTGTGGTCTACTTGATGACCATGAAATGCTGTGCAATTGGTCTTATGATAAATGGTTCTTTAATTAGGTCAAGTGTAACAATCACTAATTTCATTGCAGAATCTCTTTTTATGCCAACAATAGTGATGATACCATGCATCATGTTATTTCTGTCACTGGCTTAGACTTTAGTTTGAAGTCTGCCTTGTTAAAAACTCACTCATGACTTTTCCAGTTTAACTCTCCAATCTGAAATGTCATCAGTCCCAATCTTGAGTGTTCTTTTCTTGTTCTGTATATTAATCAAGCAAGAAAATTATATTTTATTTATTCACTTATTTGTTAAAATCTGTTTTACCTAGGTACTATGCTTAAATTGCTTTATGTAAGATAAAAAGAGAAATTCTGGTTAAATCGATAAAATAAGATCATAGCTCCTGAAATCTAAGATTATGATTATAATTATGTGTGTACATGTGTGTGTGGGGGGAGCAAACTTATATGTATTAAGATTTGAGTGAGGTTGCTGCTGTAGGCTACATAGAGAACTAAAAGAGTCTGCCTTTAAAGTTTTAAAATAGAACATTGGTATTATCTCCTTTAGTCTTACTCCCATCTACTATGTTGGATGTTGATTAAGATCAGTGCTATGCCTTAGTCAGATCTTTTTTTCTCCCATGGACTAGAACAACAATACCTGGCAGTACCTGGCACATTTCATGTACCTAATAAATATTGAGTATTTTCCTAGTAAACTAATACAGTTTTGACCACACAGTAATTGTAAGTCAAAACAGGTTACTTCAACCTCCCAGAGCCTTAAGGAAATTTTTCATCTCCTTAGGATTGGGTTTTGGTCCATTGCATTTTTGGTGAATCTTGCTGTGCCTGAGTTAACCATCTTTTGCTTCCCTATTATTGTCATTCATTTACCTGCAGTCTTAGGAACTGCAGATAAAGAATCTTTTCTAAAGGTCTTGAAATAAAATACCATTCAATGAAATGTCACAGGATATGGAATGAATCAGAAACATGTGGATTAAATTTCCTTGAAAATTTCTTTGGTTATAAAATTTAAAGGAAAGTGTTTGGCCAGATGCATTGTGGATGATGCCAAGCTCAAATGGCTTGAAAAATGTGCATGCTAGCTAGATAAACAAACAAAAAATATATAGTAAACACGTTTTATTTCTCTCTTGCCTTGTAAAACCTCACACTCACCATATAAATCTCAGGTCAGTTTGAATCCAGCTTTTATAAAGTGTTTTGAGAAATTTACGGTTTCTCTCTTTGTCTCATCGTTGGAGACAAATAATTATATACATAAATACTTCTGAGAATGCATGTAAGCAATGCTGATGTTTCCTAATGGATTGGAAACAGATTGAATGAGAAAAGATGTACTTGTAAGATTGATTTAATTCCTGAATGTTAGCTGAAAATTGTACCCAAAATATTCCTTCATAAGAGAAGCAGTTGATTTGTTCAATTTAAAGTATTCCTAAAATATTCAAAAATTTGCACATGATATATGAAAAAAAATTTCATTCAAACAACAAACTTGAGAGTGATTTTGTCCCTAAAACTTAGTGAAAAAGAAGTGTGTGAGGGTCAAAATAAAACTTCATTGTAATGATTGTTACTCTTCTCATCCTCCCCGTCAAATAATTGGGTAAGCAGATATATCCTTGTGTTCTGCACAATTTAAGGAGAAGCACAAGGATATGGTTTGTGATAATTAGATAGAACTGGAGATGCATACCCTAGTAACAAGCTCAGAACAGCAAAAGGAAGACATTAAAAAATTAATTGCTGGGTACAGTGGTGCATGCCATGTAATTCCAGGGACTCAGGATGTAGAGTCAGGAGGATCACAAGTTTGAGGCCAGAGGCAGGCTGCATAACTTAATGACACCCTGACTCAAGATAAAAAACAAAAATGGGGTCCAGCGCGGTGGCTCATGCCTATAATCCCAGCGACTCAGGAGATACAGGCAAGAGAATCAGAAGTTTGAGACCAAAAGCAGTGTGCATAACTTAGCGAGACCCTGTCTCAAAAAAATGGACTGAGGGTGCAGGTCCAGCACTTGGAAAGCACACAAACACAGGGCCCTGGTTTTAAACCCCAGTACTGCAAAATAAATAAATAAATAATAATAAATAAAAACAAAAATAAATAAAAAAGGGGAGGTAGGGGTGGATTTTGATGGTAGAGCACTTGCAAAGTATTCCTGAGACCCTGGGTCAGCCCCCTAGAACTGCAAAAACAAACAAATAAAAATAAAAAATTAATGAGCCACAAAATATTTCTGACAGTGGTTCTCATACTTTAGGATATATAAGTATTACCTATAAAAGTTATTAAAAATACAGGATGCAAATGTCTCCTCCCCTACCCAGAGACTTTGACTCAAATCAGGGCCCAGGAATGGATTCAAACTGATTCTTAGGAGGATTATTCATGTCACCTAAATGTGGACTTAGAAGTCATAAGAGAAAACTTATTGAAGTTGATATTGGGAAAAAAGACTGAAACAGTTTTTTCTCAAGATGGGAGGTGACAGGGCAATTGCTGTACCTATTCAGTGTCATTTGTATACATGTCATTTTGAGATTATATCATGGATTTCCCGATGTGCATCTGTTCATTTCATACATATTTAAGTGTCAAATACATTCTGAAAAACAAAAACCAAAATCCCTACCCTCTTGTATCGTATCTATTTGAGGAATACACTCAAAAATAAATAAATAAAGCAGCTTGTATATCAAGTTGTCATAATGTTAAGGAAATAAAGTGGACAAAGAGGGTAAGATATTAAAAAGAGGAGATAAAAGCCCTTCTTGAGAAGGGGACATTTGGGTAATAACAGAGCCAAAGGAACAGGGAATAGCCACAGGGATACCCCAAGGGAAAAGCATCCAGACTGAGGAACCAGCATTGGGGAAGAACTTACAGTGGAGCACATGGGCATTGCTGAAATAGAGAGGGCCAGAGGGGAGTGAGGGTGATTAGGTGAGAGGGAACTGAACAGGAGTGGGTTTTAGACGATCACAGGCTTTGGCTTCTATTTTGAGTGAGTAGCATAAGAGGCCATTAGAGAGTTTTGAATAAAGATTAAATCCACACAGAATGTTTCCATCATAAAGGAACTGGGAATTAAAAGACAAATTCAGTGATTGTACCATATAGCATTCACAAAGCTAGCAGTGTGCAGTATTTGTATTGGGAAGATTTTGGGATGAACAATGTTTAGAGAGTAGAAAAGGTTGGGCAAAATGTGAAAAACTGTCTGCAAAACATATTAAAGTCTACCTGGAGGTTATATAAATTATGTAGTCCCTGAACAATTATTATTCAATGTAGTCAATATTTGCCTTAATTTTCAGAATGTTAAGACATGTACATATGGAATGTTTTCACTTAGAGGTGAAGGAAATGAGAATTTGCTCATATTATAAAGGTATTTGAAATCCATGGATTAAAACAGAATGGATTCATGTGTGGCTAGTGAAATCTTCCATTTCCATTTCCAAAGAATTAGGGTTTTAAATAAATTTAAATTAATAACCTGACAGGTAATATTAAAAACATTAAGTCAGAATCACTAAATTTTGTAAACTAGAGTACCCAAGTAGATGCAAATGTCATGTAGAATATCTAGGAATAACAAAATGTCCCTTGCCTTTCTCACATACTGATTATTCAGTCATTCATAAATAATAGCTGATATTTAATAATATAGATCCATGGGGTATTGATTTTTCAGTTTGCCAGGATACAGTTGGGAGAAGGACCTGGGAGCCCACTCCCAAAATAATCAGCCATTGAAAACCTAAGAATAGTAGAGGAGCACTGGTGATAGGGCCAGGCATGGTACAGTGTCAGGTAGTGTTTCATCTGTTGTACATAGGGTCGCTATGGGTGGGATCCAACTTGATAACACCTAACAACAATAATGTGATAAAGTTAGCCTCATAGGAACCATGCTGGTCCTTCAAATTAATAGGTAGTGCACATGTTGGGATGAGACTCAACATACAAATATGAACTGGGGACAAAGTTAGGTCACATGAGGGTCACGAGGCTACATGAGGAGGAGAGTTGCTATCCTCCTCTTCAACATCTTTGATCTCATCTCTCTACTAATTAATTAACAATGCCAAGTAAATAGTGTGACTGTTTTCCTGCCAGTAAAGTGATCTATTATCTGTTATTAGAAAGGCATGTCTTCAAATATTTGTTCATGACTGATTTGTATTTTTTCTAGGCATTGGTTCTTAGACTCTTTAATTCCACTTTATTTCTATGTTAAAGAAAATGGTATTAAAGATGCTTATCATATCTCCTAGGCTTCTAGATGTTCAAGACACTAGCACATTATTCTAGCTCAGGAAATATTAAAATAATTAAAATAATATTGAACATGAATTTATGAAGGATCATAAGTGACAAGTAGTGATTATCTGGGAACTAAGTGTGAGAAGTAAAAGGACTATTGTAATTTTCCAGATGAAGAAAGAGCTAACCAATGTCGGATCTGGGTCAAGTTCAGTTTATCTCACTTTCCACATCAGGCTCTGGTATGTTCTACAAGGTGAGAGGTTTATACAAGAATTGTCTAAGAATTGGTGGATGCTACGATTCATTATCAAAAGCCCTTAGATTAAAGATAAAGTGACCTATCCAACTCCACACATGCATTTAATCTAAAGTAGGGTCATAGAATGTTAGAATGGGAAGGAGCCACAGAGAAGGTAGTCCAGCTCTTACCATTAGATAAGAAACGTGTTCTATGAGACTTTCATGTTCCAGCTGCATCTTGGCTTTAGTTTCTCTTTTAAACTGATACTACTTGCTAATCCAGTGCTTTTCTCACATTGTTAGAGCCTAGGTTTGTTTGACACGATTATTTGAATTATGCCAGCTTATCTTCATTGGCATAAAAATAGAAAAGTGTAGGTCCATTTTATAAAATCAGGTTTTCTAGTAGCAGTCTTAAAATCCTGACTCTGAGCCACTTAGCCAACCAGTCATTTAGAACATAAACTTCTGGATTAGAAAAATAAAGAATTCAAAGAAAGAGAAGCAGTATTTGGTTGAGTTGGCTGGGTTTTCTTTGCCTTTTTGGTATTCAAGTGGACAATTTGTACAATTTCCCTTACTTTGATCTTTGCTGCCCACATAACCAAGTCACAGGCAGAATTTACTTGCCCATCCCTTCTTCCACAGATTTTGAAGGCCTTGGAATAAAAAAAAAATCTCACCCATTGTGAAATTTCCAGACTGAAAGTACCTACAGTTATTGCTGCTGCTGACTTGGACAATATAAGGCAAGGCAGCTCCAGCCAAGGCTGCTCCCAAGCCACCCAGCCTGCCAGACCTCTTGGTCTTGCCAACGTCATTTCCTGAATGATGAAGCTCCCCATGTGTGTTCACTGGCATGCCCTCAGAACATCAGGAAGACCCAATCAGGGATAAATTGATGTGGGAGAGGAACGCAAGACAAGAGTTTTCTGTTTTACTTGGAACTATGATAACCATGAAATGGTTCTGGGTGTTTTGTGAATCAGATTGCTGTCAAATTCATATTTTTTTTTAATTTGGATACACTACAGTGATTGGACTGTTCTTTGGTAAGAATCGTTTGATGTTCAAAAACCTTGAAGCCATTTAGACTACTTTCTTTCCCCTTTTTCAAATAGAAGTTTATATTTCATCTACCACAAAGAGAATGCTAATGCCAAGAGCTCTGAGTTCACTTTAACAGGCCAAACCCACAAACTCTGATTGGCTTCAAACCTTGGCCAGATACATTCTCCAGGGCTCCAGACCTTGCATCAAATGGGATAGTTTCATGTCAGAATGGGAAGTGTAGATTGCAGGGTGTTTACCTGAATTCAAATCCCCTGCCTGAAACTAAGCAAATTGCCTTATTCTACTTAGCCTCACTTTACTTCATCTTCCCATGGGACAGTAAGAGTACAAACTGCTTTGTAATTCTCTAGGTCAAGTGTTTAGGAACCTGACATACAGTAAGCAATTTAGAAGAAGATTTTAAGAACTTCCTTTTTGATAAGATTTATTTGCATTGGATATTTATTTTTATACTAATGAAGAGATGATTTTTTACTAATATAGAAGACTAAGCAATAATACAATGTACTACTAGCTTTAAAAATCATTTATAATATTTGAATGGGTATTACTTATGCAGTTATTTCCATCCAACATATAGCAACACTATCACTCTTCCTTTTCCTTTCTTTTATGCTTTGGGTTTTCCCCAACTTTTAGTTAACTCAAATTAATATTTTCCCTTGTTCCAATACCCGAGTGCATATCAAGTGCAGTTGATATTATTTTAGTTTGATGTTGAGAACAACTTTCTTGAGGCAGCACACTAATGTTGGTGAGAGATTAAAAGGGACTCTGAATGCATCTTGCAGAGACAGGAAGGGAAGAGGAAAGAAGAAGGAGTAAGTTCAGAGATACCAGAATGAATGAGTTACAAAGTCCAACTATAAAAACTCCTGTAAGTAAGAGGGAGGAAGAATCAAATGTAACACCTGGGTACTAGTAAAGCAGGTGGCAAAGTTTAAGCAGAAGTCACACAGATGCTGATAATGGATAAGCTTTGTAGGTATGGAAGATTTTGTGAGAAGCTCAGGAATCAAAGATGTAATTGGCTTTAATGGGGCACTACGTTGGGATGAGGGTCAATGGGTGAGTGTTTCATACCACCTTTACTTCATGGGAATATTAAAGTACATACTTCATGAAAGGCCTTCAATGAATATCTGCCAAGTGAATGAATAAATGAGTGAATGAATTATTAAATGAAATGTTATAATCAAACTGATGTCAGCAGTAAAATGTAATTAAATTTATATTTGTATTCCAAGTATGGAATTGTATTAGTAGAATGTTCTGAGACCTACATTTTCTGATAAGAACTGCATTATTAGGAAAGTATAAGAGATGAAAGCACACTTGATTAATAGATATCTTGGGCTCTCCTGAATGAGGGGAAAAATAAACCAAATGGTTGCTCTTTTTCACTCTCAGCTTGTAAGAGGTGACAAGGAGAATAGTGAACTGGCTTAATAAATCATTACTACCGATCCTTTCCATCCTAGGAAATCTTAGGGGTGCTGGACAGCCCAGAAAGGCAAAATCTGCAGAGCAAGCAAAAGACCAATTTCTAGTGATGACTCAAAGGGAGAATAACTAGGCTCAAAGGCCTAATGGTCACATACTTTATAGTAGGAAAGCTTTCACCTAGGGAATGGTTAGCACTCAGATTATTATTAAATAAAACACATTTGCCTACTAGGAGATGGCCTCCTAGGAAGTTTCTCTTATAAAAATGTACTCACCTCAACCTTCCAACCACTCAAACCAAAGCCCTTGGATAGGAAGCAGCAGCTAAAGTTGGATTTAAACAGCCCTTTATTGTCAGCCATTGCTCAATTAACAATTAAATTGTGATTGTTGAAGGCACACACTTCTACATTATCATAGGTTGAATTCCACTAGAAGATTCTGAGATTGAGATTACTGTTGTTGTTGTTAGGTGCTATTGAGCTAGTGTCCAACTCATAGTGATGCTAAGTAAAACAGGCGAAACACCTTGAACACCTTAATAGTGCTTCTCTGTTATTTATAGGGTTTCCAATGGCTGACTGGTGTTTTTTGAGGGGGAGGAGTGGGTTACTGGGTCCTTCTCCCAAGCCTACAACACCTGATGTTCCCAGGTGGTTTCCTATCCTGGTACTAACCAGGCCCCACCCTACTTAGCTTCTGAGATCTAATGGGATCAGAGGGCTGCAGGCGAGGTTACTGTGCACAACATTTTTTGGGGGAGCACTTGGGTTCTATGCTGACAGAAGGGAGGAAAATGAAGCAGAATTGGGCAGAGAGTGAAGTTGATCTCCATAGAAGACAGTGTATTTCCTGAGGAGCTCTGGAGCTGTGATGGCACTTAATAGTTGGGGTAAGGTGGATGCGCCTTTATATCACTACAGTGATTGGGCATTGGGGAGGGGGTATCATGAGGGAGCTTCTTCTCAATGTAGATGTGATCTGAAGCAAAGTAAGTTTCTTTAGGTGAGCCAATATTTCAAGAGAGCTCCTATCAGACAGCCATCTTGAGTAGCCCTGCCAGCAACTGGGGAAATAAACCCCTTTTTTCTGAAGGGGAATCTGGGCAGCACCACAGCATTTTATAAAGGTACTTCATATGTATTGCTGTGGTTTCCTTTTGATGTCAGAGCAAATGAATAAGGAACTTTCCACAATATAATGTTAAATCAGGCAGAAAACTCTGCTCAGCTGGAGTCTCTAGTTGAACATTGAACTGCCATTATTAGCCCCATTTTCTCTTTTTTCTCTCCCTTTATTAGTAAATGTTGGTGGGCTCATATTTTCTTTTACTGTGTGATTTTTGCTCAAAATTCTTGTAAGTATCTAGGGGAAGATTTGGGAGAGATTTTTAAAAATCTAGATACTCAAAATAAATGATAATTTATTTTTATATCTGGCCTTCTACACTAAAATATGGCATTATCATAGATATATGTTCTTAGAGAAGACTTACATTTCTGTGTCCACATTACAAGATTTTTGGAGCAAAATGATTTCCATACCAACATAGGAAGCTACACCAACATATACCAACTAACTCACAAGTGAGTGAGAATCCAAGTTCGTTGCTAGCCTCATGTTTAGAACTTTGAGTTGTGTCAATGTGTGCTTAAATTGATTTATTGCAAGCTTATGTGGTTATTGCTTTGTGGCATAGGTGCTATAGTTCCCAGCAGGTGGTATTGTTTTTATAAAATGCTGAGTTAATGAGCCTCCTCAGATGACTATTACAAATGAAGAGACCTGAAGTTGATCAACTTCACCTGATTATATATATACTTATAGGTAGTATCCAAGTAGACCAGTTTAGAGAGGAGGAGATGATATATTCTGGGAATTTGGGAACTCATTCTTGCTTCAGTATCACCTGAGCACTGAAAGATAAGTAGGAGTTAACTAGAAAAACGTGTGTGTGGGGGGGGTGTCGGGAGAACCCCTTGGGAAGAGCAGTCCATGCAAATGAAAGCATGGGCAAAGACCATGGGGGAAGAAGAAGCAAATGAGAGTGAAGTTTATTTACTACTTCCCCTTTAGTCTCATGAAGCTTAATAAGTTTGGAGCATAAGTGGTACCATCTGTGGTCTATGGGTTGTCTTTAGTATCTTCTTTAATTTTGATGACTCAGTGATAATTCTATTGATAACAAGTGTGTGTGTGTGTGTGTGTGTGTGTGTGTGTGTGTGTGTGTATGCATGCACGCATGCACTGGGAACTGGAACATAGTGCCTGGTGCATGCTAGGCAAGTGCTCTGGTACTGAGCTATATCTCAAGTACTATAGAAAACATTTTTGCTTTAAAGTCAATCCTGCAGATTTGGAGCTTAACACAGAAGCTACTGCATGTGGTTTGGATAGGAAATGCATGAAAACCTGCTACCCCATAACCTCTGAAAGGGATCTCCTATCCATTTATCTATAGGTAGGAGATCAATGTCAGACGATATGGGGTAGCTGGGGTTTAGCTCACTAGAGTGCTATTTTGCATTCTCTGAGGCCCTGGGTTCAATTCCCAGCACTGCAAAAATGGGAGAAGAACCTGGCAACCCACTGCTGAAACAATCAACCACTGAAAACCCTATGAATGGCAGAGAAACACTGACAATAGTGCTGGGCATGGTACAGTGTCCATAGTGTTTTGTTCTGTTGTGCATAGGGTCACTATGAGTTGACTCAACTTGATGGCACCTAACAATGTGCAGTATGTCGGGGATAATACACTAAAACTTCTACCTATCAATTGAAACAGACAATTCTTGAAGTGCTGTAGTAATTGACATGCTACTTCTTAGTTCTGAGTTATTTATATTTACTACTTTTATTGAAATAGAAAAAGATTCAGTGATCTCATACACTGTTTTGATTTTTTTCAGCTATATTAATGGGTTAAAATAGATACAATGTAGAAGTTTCAGTAACTACCCAAACCATTTCTTCCAGTCAGCAAAATGTAACCCACAATAATAGACCATTATTGTCAACATCATTGTTGTTGTTGTTAGGTGCTGTCGAGTTGGTATCCAACTCATAGCGACCCTCATAGGGTTTTCAATGGCTGACTGTTTTGGGATTGCCTTGGGAGTGGATTGCCAGATCCTTCTCTCACTTTTGCTGTGCTGGGAATTGAACTCAGGACCTCAGAGACTGCAGAGTGGCGCTCTAACAACTGAGCTAAATCCTAGCCCGTTAACAACATTATTTAGTGTTTTTAAAGATGATATTG
Source organism: Pedetes capensis (assembly GCA_007922755.1). NCBI lineage: Eukaryota > Metazoa > Chordata > Mammalia > Rodentia > Pedetidae > Pedetes > Pedetes capensis. Next base: position 139,678 of record VMDO01002731.1, on the reverse strand, counting down.
CTATGTGAGACCTAGGGCTATATCAAAGAACCTGGTAAACTGTGTCTCCTAAAAATGTTCATTTCTAAGAAAGAAAATTATTTTATATTTTTATGGTACATAATATTTGATAGCAGTTTTATGCCTTTATTTAACCGAAAGAACAATTTTATTATATAAATACTACTACCAATCCTAATTTCTGTAGGTGAGGAAATCAAGGCATAGAGATTATATGTATGTGTGTGTGTGTGTGTGTGTGTGTGTGTGTGTGTGTGTGTGTAGCTATTAAGTGTCAGAGTAAGTATTCAAGTCCAAGATTTTTTCAGGGTTGAGGACTGAACTCAAGGTCTCACTCATGCTAGGCGAGCACTCTACCACTGAGCCATACCTTCAGCACCCAAATCCAAATGTATGTTTGTTTGTTTATTTACTTTTATGTATGTGTGTGGTACTGGGGGATTGAACCCAGGGCCTTATGTTTGTTTTGCAAGCACTATACCACTGAGCTGCTCCCCCAGCCCATTTTTAAATTTTTTATCTTGAGACAGGGTCTCATTAAGTTACACAGGCTGCCTCTGGTCTTGAACTTTCAATTGTCCTTCTTCTGTCTCTTGAGTCTCTGGGACTATAGGCATGTGCCACTATGGCCAGCTCAAATATTTATGTTTATAGGAGCAAGTCAGATCACCTCTGTAAAACAGTCCTGTCCATGAAGAAAAACTGGAAAGTTAAACAAGGTGCTCTGAGCAATAATGGAAAAAATGTCCAGGAATAAGCAGAATAAGGTGTTCAGTTATAGAAAGTTGGACAGTATGGGAATTCTGTCACACTGCAAGTTCTGAATTATTAGTGAATCCCACATGCATACGTAGGCTTTGCTTAAGTTGAGAGACTCGTTGTGAGGGCTGAAGTCTGTCCACCCTCCATAATTTCCTGTCACCAAAGAAGTGTGTGGGTCAGTGGAATATAAATGACAGGCTGTGGGGTCAGACAATGGGAGGTCCCAGGCAACAGCTTCCTGTGTTTTCTGTCTTTATGACCAGTAGGTATCCCAGCATATGGATGGATGTCACTGTGGGTGGGAAGTGAGAAAAATAAGACATTTCTCATTTATTCTGCAGCTTTCCAGTAGGATCTTAAGCTTAGTGGAAAGCACTGAAGCCTGAAAGTAAAAGGTGACCTCCAGGTCCGGGCCTCACGCTCCCGGAGAACAGTTAGGCATTCACATGTGTGCATGCTCTACCAATTAGAAGCTACATCATCTTGATAACTTATTCAAAACATGAAAAATCATACTCATGTGCAAGATCTTCGAGTGAATCTTCTGAATGTGCATCATTTACTCATGGACCATTTAACTGTTTGTGGGAGAAATGTAAAATGCAGGAGAGTCTGTATTGGAATTAGAGATAAAATGTAGCCCATGACTTTTGCTGCTACTGTTGCTCCTCTTCCTCTTCCTAAATTAGTTTGCTGAAAACTCACCTACTTATCATAAGGATGTTGTTGTTGTTGTTAGGTGCCGTCGAGTCGGTATCCGACTCATAGCAACCCTCACAGGGTTTTCAATGGCTGTTTCAGGACTGCCTTGGGAGTGAATTGCCAGGTCCGTCTCCCATTTTTGCAGTGCTGGGAATTGAACTCAGGACCTCAGAGACTGTAGCGCAGTGCTCTACCAACTGAGCTAAATCCCAGCCCCCAATAGGAAATATTTATTTACTTTGCTATTATCAATGGCACATACCAGAAGCTAGGACTTGTTTGTCTTAAGCTGATTTCCCCCATATTTGGCTATATCAGTGCAAAGACATTATAGTTTCAAAATCTGATGTTCTCTTTCATCTTTATCTGACCTTTAAAATGTTCCTTAGTTAACTTATAGAATCTGGTAAATAATGGTCACAAAAGAAATGTTCCATGTGCACTGAGTGAAACTTTTTGACCATAAACGTGTAGATTTTCCAGGAGGTTAATAAAACAGAGCAACAGATACCCCTGCCTGTGTGAGATTGGGTGTCATTACGAAAACTGTTGATGTATGGATGTTTTTTTCAACGTGGGGTGGGAAGAACATGAACTGAGAAGGAATCAAAGACTTGGGTGACTAGCAGGTAGTTAATTTAAGAGGTGATCCCAGAAGACACACCAAGGAGTGTGGGTAGTAAGAAAGCAAAGGGAGAAGAGGTATTCTAGTGGAAGAGTTACTGCTATGGCCGACTAGACTCAGCTCCACTAAGAAGTTTCTGAGACAGTGAATGGGATGGGGAAGCTGATCATGTATTTATCAGTTCTTATTTTGTATTGATTGAAAGTTGTGCCATACCTCTTCAGTTCTCCTTCACTTCTAGGTTGTCCTCTTCAGTGTGTCCTGCTTCCATGGTCCCTGAAAAGGCTGCAGGCAAGCTCCAGAGAGGCCCATGTGAAAGTTGTTCATTTACTATGAATTTTGCTGTAGTTGTAAGAGAATTGGAAAGCCAAGGGAGTCTGAAGCAAGACATCAACAGCTTCTGCTATAGAGGACTCTATGGATTGGTAGGAGACATGATGGGAGAAGTACAGAAATGTTCTACACCTTTCTGTAGATTCTGTGTCTATGTGTGAATGATTGGCAATAAGATAGCTTTGGTGAGGAGTAGTATGTTGCCATAGTTACAAACATCGATTCTGGCTGCATCTCTGGGTTCAAATCAGCCCTGTTACTTGCTACCTGGATGGACTTAGTCCAGGTTAGGTTTTTATTTTTAATTTTAATTTTTATTTTTTAAATACTGGGTTTGGAACTCAGGGCCTCAGGCATGCTAGGCAAGTTCTCTACTATTGAGCTGCACTTCCAGCTCCTCTTTTCCATTTTTCATTTTGAGATAGGGTCTCACTAAGTTGCACAGGCTGCTGCTGACCCTGTAATGCATAATCCTCCTGCCTCAGCCTCCCAAGTTTCTGGGATCACAGGTGTATGCTACAGGGTCTGGCAAGTTATTTTGATTCTCAGTGCTTTTGCCTCCATTTGTACAAAATCAAGATGATGTAGTAGAACCCGCTTCAAGTACATTGGTATCAGGTTGAGAGGAGCTAACACATGTTAAGCATTTACAACAGAACCAAGTGCAGAACAAGCCCTCAAGCACTTCTCATCCTGAAAGAGATCTGTATTATCTTGAGAACTGTACAAACATGAAACTAAACCTTTAAAAATCCTTCTAGTGAATTCTTTCACTAGAGAATTTTCTTTTACATGAGGACTCTGGATACTGCTGAGAACCCTCTGCCCCTTACAATCCCCAAACAAAAAGGTACAGTGATGAATGACAGCTGAACATTTGACCTCTATGACAGTCACTTCAGCTTAGCCAGTGTTTCCTGTTGTATTTTCACCATATTACATAAGATATATTGACAGAGTACATGAGCTACAAGAAAACCCACCCAGAATGACAAGTACAGGTTCTTTGTGGTTTCACTCACAGACCTGGAATGTGGAATTTGAAAACTACTAAGTATGAGTTTTCTCTTGACTGCATCTCTGACCAGCTTCTATTTTACCTAAATCTACCTTATTTATAAATATTAGTGGGATGCAGAGCAATAAGGCTTTTGCTGATTCCATTATGCAACTCTCACATCACTTTTGGTTACACTTTCACCAACTTATATATTTTACAGAACTTTTTGATTAATATATAGTAAAAAGTGCATTTATGGGTTATATTCCCTTTTTTACATGTATTTGTCTGTTGCATCATGTGTTTTGAGATTATCCCCTCCCTCTTTATTGCTCCACAGTATTTCCCCTTCCCTTGCCCCTTTCCTCAACCTCTGCTCCCCCCAGTAGATCCCTCTCCCTTTTTTCTACTCTGCTCTCATTTTCCCTTCTTAGGTAAGTTTGCTTGATTCTCTCTCTCTCTCTCTCTCTCT
>VMDO01002731.1:74997-135684 GCA_007922755.1 Pedetes capensis | reverse complement strand
ATGTCAGACCCTTTCTTTTCCTCCTTTCACTTCCTCCTATTCATGAATAATTTTATCAGCTCAACTCTTCCTTCTTCCCAAACCCTGCCTCTGCCCTCACTCTTATCAACTTCAGTATCCATATAGACAATTGATTTAGTATTTTGGTTGGTCTCACAAATCCTCAGGCTCTTTGCTTCCAATGATCTACCCTTTCCTTCACCTTAGCAGTACATCTGGAATCTTTAAAAATCTGTTTCCCTGATAAGCACATCCTTTCCTTCCAGCTGAACTATTCTGTATTGCCACTTTAGAAATATTTGATCTACAAAGGCATCAACCCAACCATTCCCTGCTAGCCACCTTCCCCGGTGCCCTATGGTCCTTCTAATTCAGTGTAGATTCTACAGACCATGATTATAAACTTAGCTCATTTCTTCTCCCTTCACTAGCCTTCGAAGTCCAAACTCTACTTAAACTCACTAGCCGCCTGCTTCCCACCTGCACCCAAGCACTTCCATGACACTGGAACAAATACATGATTAAGCAAACTCCCTTTTCTGTAAGTTAATAGACAGAATCTCAAGTGAGCACATGACACTGTCTGGCAATCCTAGCATATGCCTAATATGTTTTGCTTGTCTATTCCCCTAAAACTACAATTTCCTACCTTCTCTCTGCTCAACTCTGTTCACTACACATATCCACACAGTTCTCCTTCACCTTCAGTCTTAGCTTTCACCAGTGATCTTGCTTTATATCTTATGAAAAGAAATACAGACAATCAGGAGGGTACCAATTGGCTCACATTACCTGAACTTACCTAGATAAAATATATTGTAATGGCATGCAATCAGGAGAGAAAGCACATTTAATAAATGCATAACTACAAATAAAAAAAAAGAAAAATTTCTTTTATACCCCACAATGGAATTCTACTCTCTTGGATCCAGGACTTCACATAAATCTTAACATATAATCTACCCAAATCTTGAATTCAACTTTTAAGGGGGTCACGTTTATATAAGGGTGTAGTGAGAAGAGGTTTTGTAAATAAGGAAGTATTGATGTTGCCATAAAGAGTTCGGATACGTTAGAATCCACATAAGCAACCCCTACAGTGACAGAAGTGGGCTGGGGTTTAGCTCAGTTGGTAGAGTGCTGTGCTGTATTATCTGAGGACCCAGGTTTAATCCCCAGCACTGCATAAACAGGAGAAGGACATGGCAATCCACTCCTGAAGCAATCTTGAAATAATCAGTCATTGAAAATCCTCTGAGGGTCACTAGGAGTCCATGGCACCTAAAAACAACAACAACAGTGACAGAGATTCCATTATACTGGGAATGAAATGTGATAGTGATTTCTACATGATAGGGTATGTACTCAGTACCCTAAACATCATCTCATTTAATGTTATATCAAATGCATGGGAGTGACAGGAGTTAGTAAATTTCAGGCAGGTTCAGGGAAATGGGGCCTGGAAATAGGGAATCACTATTGGGCTGAGATTTAGCTTAGTTGGTAGAGCACTGCGCTGCAGTCTCTGAGGACCCGAGTTCAATTCCCAGCACCGCAAAAATGGGAGAAGGGCCTGGCAATCCACTCCGAGTGCAATCCCGAAGCACTCAGCCATTGAAAACCCTATGAGGGTCGCTATGAGTCGGATTCGACTCGACAGCACCTAACAACAACAACATGAGTTTCATTGTTCTAAGTCCCATTCCTCAAAGGAAATAGGCAGTGACTTGGTTAACAGTCACCAGATCAAGTTCCACTTGAAGTCCTGTGACCTGGCCAGCAGTCATCTAGCTAATCAATCTCTAGGTAGAAACTATAGAAATAACTGCCCTTTAACTTTATTGGGCCAACATAGAGGCACCCACTAACTGAGGACCAATCTACTAAAGCTAGCTCAGGGAGTACAGCCCAAAGAAAGAGACATAAAAACTCCAAAGCAATAGCCTCACTTCAGCTACCCAGCCTGGACCCCCTCCATTCTTCCAGAGGCTTTATCTATCCTCTCAATAAACTTTCCTTGTTCTCACTTGCCTTTGGTATCTGTGCGTTTGTTCCTGGGTCTGTGGACCCAGTAGCCTCATGCCTATCACTTGAGGAGAATCTCTGGTCTCTGGGATTGCTATCACTTAATTTTTCAGATGAAGAGACAGATCCAAAGAAATAACTTGCTCAAGATTCCAGAACTGGTGATGTGGGGTTAGGCGTCAGACACTAATGCATTTTTTAAAAACCACTACCTGAAATTTAAAAAATTACATCAAGATAAATGGTATCTACTGACATCACTTGAGATACTGTGTACTTAGGATGGCTTTAGAATAGGAAGTTTATGTTGAGTCCTTGCTCCATAATTTGTAGCTTTGGGTATCAGTTAATCACTCTGAACTCATTATGGTACAGATTTTCTATAAAAGAAACCGCATAGTGTTGTTTTGAGAATACTGTGAAATTAGTATTTAATAGTTCAGGATTATACATTTGATCATCTAAAGGACAAAAGTTTTGACATGAGAGACTAGGAATCTGCATGGATGAAAATAGTAAGGAAGGAGTTCAGATTTTAAGTTCTTTCCTACTGAACTTCATGCTTACATATTTCATCTTTCATCTAATTGGAATCATTTCCGCCATTTCTTTTTATTGGCTCACTTCTGTGTAAATGGAGTAAAAAGATGAAAGTACCATGGCACCTATACTTAAGTTGCTTTAAAAACCTAGTATTGCAAATCATCAGAAATTTACTCAAAATAGTGGCAGAAAAGTCATGATAGGTTGTTTTGTTGGCCTCTCTTTTAAAAATAACCTGCTCTCTACCTTCCCTGAGAGTGAGGGGGGAAGAAAGGGAAGAAAAATAACCACCTCAAAAATTGTTGTTGCTGTCTATCAATATTTAGAAACAGTTAAGTGTAAATTTCTTAAGTCAGATTTGACTCTATGTTCACACTGTCATTAAGGATGTGTGTTCATTTACAGATTGATGCCTTTCTCTACAGATGAGGTCCTTCCTAAAAGCTGTGAAACATTTAAGTCTTCAAAACCATTAGGATTGTTAGCTTTGGCTGTAGATAAGCAGAATAAACAAACCACTTTCCAAGTGGGCACTACCTCTACTGCCTTTGCTGGCTTTTGAAGCTTAAGACAGCCAGAAGTCTCAAAAACTGCTTCTCCCAAGCTGAGAACTTTCTAAAGGTTTTGTTGCTTTCGTGTTTCTGGTGTTTCTTATAGGTGCAGATGACATAATGCTTCTATGTTGGTGGTCAATTGCCTTTAATTGTTTCCTGATTTGTGTTAGGCTTTTCATTCACATATAATTAGTTATTAACCTATCCACCTCTTAACCAAACATTGACTTTAAAAGATATAATTATCTTTTCACTCCCAAATTATCAGTTGGTATGTAAGTGCAAATAGAGCTTGGAATGTATTTCTAATTTTCTGGAGAAAGTTTATGGGGATTTTCCTGTTAAGTCACTGGATGTGATGCTTCCTTCTAGCTTCGTGATTCCAAGGAGTGATTTGCCCCCAGGGGACATGGGCCCTGTCTGGAGATATTTTTCATTGTTACAATTGCTACTGCCCTTTAGTGGGTAGGGGTTTTAGCTCCTCAAAGGATGCTGCTCAATACCTTTGGTGACTGGAGCAACTCCCTACAAGAAAGAATTTTCTGACTCAAAATATCTATAGTCCCTATTTGAGAAATTCTGTGAGTCTAACCTTATTCAGGGGCTGGGGCATATAGCTCAGTTGGTAGAGTGTTCCTCCATATTATCTGGGGACCTATGTTTGATCCCCAGCACTGCAAATACAGGAGAAGGTCATGGCAATCCACTCCCAAAGCAATCCCCAAACAATCAGCCATTGAAAACCCTGAGAATTGTGATGAGTGGGACCAACTCTGCAGCACCTAGCAACAACCTTATTCCTATATGAAAACCTTGGGAGATATAGTTGTATTCTTTAAGGTTAATTCTGTCAGCCATAGTCTTGGATTTCCTAGTATCAGGATAAACACAATATTGCAAATTTACTTTGTCATCAGTAAAGTTGAGGAACCAACAACACACCACCTAACAAATTTTAATGTTGCACAGTGAAACCAATCAGAATTTTGACCTCTTTTGATTCCTTTCATAGGCTCTCTCATCTTTAAGTATCATCTGTATACAAATAGGAAAGACACTATAATCTTTTCATTGTATATGATCTCTAAAGTGTTAATGTGACCTTGGTAGTCAGATAGAAAGATAGTAGAATAAGGACTGCAATTTCTACCTGTTAAAGGGTTGGAATTTGAGTGATCAGTGTGGACTACTCACACCTTTCCCAGAATCTTAAGGTTTTCTCATTTTAAGACCTTTTCTCATAGTGTTCCACTCTTCTCTAACTAATTAAATTCTATCTGTGATCTAAAGCCCAGTTGTTTATAAAATAGTCCAAGAAAAAGTTGTTGTTTTTCTTTAAATGAGTTTTGTGGATTCTATCACTTCATGCTTATCTGTCATTGCAAAGAAGATATTCACATGTGTTTATAAATATACATATATTATTTAAAATGTACATGTTGTTGTTGTTGTATGGTTGCCATGGAGTCAGTGCCCGACTCATAGCGACCTTATGTACAACAAGGGAAACACTCTTGTCAGTGCTTCTCTGCTATTCATAGGGTTTTCAATGGCTGATTGTTTTTTGTGTGTGGGTTGTCGGATCCTTCTCCCAAGCATACAGCACCTGGTGTTCCTGGGGGGTCTCCCATCCAAGTACTAACCAGGCCCGACCCTGCTTAGCTTCTGAGATCTGACAGAATTGGATGCTACAGTGCTATGACTGCAGGCTTTTAGAAATATGCATAGTGTCTTCAACTAAATGTAAGCATTTAAAGATAAAGCACTTTATTTTATGACACTTTATTTTCTATATTTCATTTTTCTCATAACATCTAGCTACTGCACATGCACTTAAAATGCACCCAATAGATTTGGGTTCATTAGTGGATATTTACATATTTCCCCTTCCCATGGAATTGAAAGCCATAGTAAAAATAAAGGTATGTAGACTTTTATCATTCCTTAACTACATAGGAACTGTGTATATAACATGATGAATAGCATTATCCATTGTTCCTCATTATTTTCTGTACCTTTATAATATAATCTAAATGTACTCTTTAGATTATTTTACTATGTTTTAAAGTAATATCATCCCTAGTGATTATTGATGGATTGGTTTCAAGACCTACATGGTTATCTTAAATGATCTCTAAATTACTTTTAATCCCTATTACAAGGCAAATGCTATGTAAACAGTTGTTCTACTATATGTTCAGGGAATAAAGACAAGAAAAATGTCTGTATGTGTACATGTTCAGTATGGATGCAATTTCTTTTGAATATTTTTGATCAATGCCTGTTGAATCCGTAGATGCAGAACTCACAGAGGGTCAGCTGCACCAGAACATGACAGAGACAATTTATTAACTAAATGTAGAAAGACAGAAAGCCATGCTTGCTTGAATTAACCTGGTTAGTTTAGCATATTTTAAAGCATTTTGATTTTCTACATCATTTTCCCACAGAATGTTGTTTCTCATTAATGAAAACTCTAGAGAGAGAGAGAGATGGAAGGTGAGAGGTGAGGAAAGATAAGAATTTGGATGTGTGTTTCTCACAGAGCAGCAAGTGGTGGTAGACTTTGACCTAGACCCCAATAGCTTATCTCACATATTTGTTAGTCATGTGGAAGAGAGAGCTCTCAGATTGTTAACTGCAATACAGACCACAAATGTGAAAGGGTAGTAATGAAACATGAAAGCAATACACCAAGTTTTGCAATTCTGCATTTGTTTTTTTTAACTTTATGTTCATACCATAGAGAGCAAATCAAAATCTGATGAGGTAAATATTCTATAGTCATGGGATGAGATCACTGTTAAATACTAATTTATTTCTTTCCAGTATTCCCTTGAAAGTGTTTCATCTATTACTTTCCAGTTCATGAGTAGCTTTACTCTTCCCTTCTTAGTACTAAAAGTTCTTTTGGACTGTTCAAATTTTCTTTTCCAAACAAAACAGAAAATTATATATTGCAGATGTGAATTCTTTAGATTAAAATAGGATCATAGTTTAAAGTTTAAAGATAAGGTATAGCAGTCAAAAATGTTTGCATCTTATACTTCATCAAATATATATGTCATTTAATATTCCCAATGTGCTCACATTGTTGCCCACTATGTAAAATAATGCTTGATGAATTATTTTGCTTTTGAGAAAATCTATTCATTTTAAGACTCTCTATTCAATACTAACCTAGAAGTAAGCTTAATTTTACAATATGGATAGAGTCTAATATACCTAAAAAAGAGATTTTTATATTTGGAAAATACCAATTACATCCTATCTTGAAATAATGCGTTCTTTAAATATAGGAACAATATGTAAGAGGTACTTGGTAGGTCAAGCATACTTCATATAAACTTTATGTACGCTCTAAGCCACAGAAGAATAACTAGTGTATAATTGAATCACTTGATAATGTAGCCAGTTCACTTGATGACCTTAGATATTTAGATATTAGATATTTAGATGATTTACTGAGAGCCAGAGTCAGGATTGCTTCTTTCAAATAATTCAATGTCTCATTTAGGCTCTTTGATTAGCTTCACTGATGACTTAAGTCAAAGTTCTTTTGGAATGATAGTTCATCTACTAGTCTATTATTTCTATTACGCCCCTTTTGTATATTATTTATGTTATTACATTATTTCCTTCTGTTTTTTCCCTTTCTTTTTAATAGTACATGAACCCAGGGGATGGCACATACTTTTCAAGTGCTCTACTACTGGGCTGCATCCCCTAGCCTATTTTTAATTTTTTTATTTTAAGACAGATTCTCACTAAGTTACATAGGCTGCCACTGGCCTTGAACTTGCCATCCTCCTGCTTTAGCTCCTGAAATGTGTGCTGTCATGCCTGGATATTGTATTATTTTTAACACATTTACTTTCAATATGTTTTTCTGTTGCATATTAAGGAAATCAAGAGTGGTAATGTGTGACTTAAAATCCTCAAATCAAAATCTGCTCTGAATTTCCCTCTTAAAATTCAAAACTTTATTATATCATGTGCTTATTTATTTCATTTGGTTTATTATCATTTTGTTGGCTTCCACATGTAGTAATAGCCTAGAGAATTACCTGACATCTAAATAGGCTGTTTCCAGTGTTAAAGTTTGTCATGTAAAAACCACACTTGAAATACTTATTTGTGCTATATAAGAGCAAGTTATTAATTGGTGCCTCATCAAATGTGGCATTATCTTCCTAAGACTTGGCAGCTGAGGGTGGTAGTGACTGTGGAGGTGGTCTGGCCCATTGACTCAATGACTGAAAATTATTGACAATCTGATGTAGACAATGACTATACACAATGTTATCATCCTTCCTGGCTCTTAAGTGAAGACAAGAGGCTATGACAGTGAGATTTCTATTTGTTTAAATGTATGCTGTAAAAATTCAATGTTTTTTTTGATGGAATCTATATATATATATACAACCTGTCCATTAGTCACCTCATACATTTTATTATCACTTCATACTTTTCTTCCTTTGACCTCAGGAAGATTCCCAAGTAATTCTAAAACCCATTAGTATCTCTGAACACTCACAAAAAATCCATGAATGATTTCTTAATGGTCATTACTAATCAGCATTAAGCAATCTTGGACTGGCTGGAAATCATTGTATGGAGACTTTAAAAAATATTTGTTATGCAAATTATCTTCTTTCGTTCTTTCAAGTATGTAAAGATAAGTGCTACCACTCAATAAAACCAGTATAATGAGTGTGCAAATTTCATTCTCATTCTCCATTATTACTTGGAGATATAGAAAGGAGGAGGTTGCAAAACTGCTCTTATTTACAAAGAGGAGGGTGAAACCTTCTGACTGCCCTCCCCACCCCCACACTTCTGGCTGGTCCTTTGTAAGCAGCTGTAGACAAAGGGTTTAGTAATACTACGTTTAGATATAGTTTCTAGCTCCGGTGGGAACCTGTGCCACGTGAGAAATGATCTGTATTGGTGTGTATAGAGTATAAAATAGAAACATGGGATCTAGAATAATACAGATGAAGTTCAAATCTTGGCTCCATCATAATCTAATAATGTGCTTTGGGCAAATCATCTGTACAGTGGGATAATGCTGATAATGACCTCACATGGTTGTTGTAAAGAATAAAGGAGATAAAAAGCTCCTAGCACAGTGCCCATCATGCAGCAAGTATTCAAAACAGGTTGATCATTACTCATACCCTGACTCTGTGCCCAAGAAAGCTGACAATGTGATCATTAAAAGAATAAATCAAGAAGGTTAAGAATAAATTCTCAAAATAAGAAACCAGAATTTTCACTGAGACCTGTGTGATGGAGAATGGTCCTGTTTATTGAGGTTTGTTGTTGTCAGGTGCTGTTGGATTGGTGTCTGACTCATAACCAGCCTACAAGCAACAGACGAAACACTATTGTCAGTGCTTCTCTGCTATTAATAGGGTTTTCAGTGGCTGATTGTTTTTTGGGAGTGGGTTGCCAGGTCCTTCTCTCAAGGCTACAGCACCTGGTGTTCCCAGGAGGTCTCCCATCCTAGTTCTAACCAGGTCAGACCCTGCTTAGCTTCTGAGATCTGATGGGATCCAATGTCACAGTGGTATGGCTGCAGGCTTATGAAGAGTTAAATGTAACTATACAAATAAAGGCCCAGAGAGCAAGCTGAAATTTGCCCCCTGCATAAGGCTCAGTTATCATCTGTTAACATGGTACATTAGCAGATAATTTGGTCAAAATAGTTGACCAAAGTTATCGCGTTCCTGTTTAGAGACTATAAAGCTGTTCTAAGCCAACCTATCATTTTTATTTTTTTAATGTATAGGTAAGCATAACCTATTTTTCTCGGTACTCACTCTCAACTCAAACCCTTTTATAACCAAATGTATGCGATTTTCCCACAAAAATCCAGCCCTCCAATTCTCTGCAGATGCCAACTGAGTATCTTATAATTCAATTCTGTCACTGTCCACCTGAAGTTAGCGCAGGCCCTGTAAATTAAGGACTCATTCTCATAAGACTGCCCCCTACTTCTGTCACCAGTGGACCATGACCTCTGTCTTAGCTACAAAGCAGAGGTTCACAGGACCTCCTCCATAGTTTTAATCATTTGCTAGGATGATTCACAGGGATTAAAGAAATGCATTTATTAGTTTATTATATCATTAAGGGTATCATAAACGGTATAGATGAAGAAGTACAAAGGACAAGATCTGGTAAGGTCTCCAGTACAGCAGCTTCTGTTCCAATAAGAGTTGGGGCATATCACCCTCTCAGAGATAAGCATGCATATCTTATTATTTCTAAAGAATTTTAAAAACAGCAAGTGGACTTTTGAGGATACCATCTATTGCAATCCATAAGAGTTGGAAATTTTCCTCCTAAGTAGGATTGGGCACAACAGGCGTGGTGAAGAGGTTTGTCTAAACACATTCCACATTTCACCATGGGTGGTAGGCCTCCTGGGGATGATAGTGTAGCTTTGAGTGGTTTGTGCAACAAAGTATTCCCATTTTCCCAAATTTGATTGGGAAAACATAGATGTGCTCCTGCCAACAGACCACTGCACAGTGTCCATTAGATTAGTTCCTCTTAGTTAAACCCACTGAAAGTGTAAGGGAAAGATGAGAATATCACAGTGAAGGAATTTATGTATCTGAACAGAACGATGCCTGGGAAAGAATTTAACATTTCCACACTGTCTCTGGCTTAGAACTTCCTCTTCTGAGTTAGTTTCCTCCATAGCTATAGCAAGCATCAAAGAAAAGAGTTAGTAACCCCACTAGTTAGAAAAGTAGTACAGCCTTGTAAAGTTCTTAAGCATTCTTCATCTGAAGTCAGGCTTCCTGGACTTAAAAAATCAATTTAGTCACTTTTAAGCTTAGTGACCTGGTTAAAGTCTCTTAGTCTCTTAATCCTGATTTCTACATTCCTAAATTGAGAAATGGGCTGGGATTTAGTTCAGTGGATAGAGCGCTGCGCTGCAGTCTCTGAGGCCCCGAGTTCAATTCCCAGCACCGCAAAAATGGGAGAAGGGCAATCCACTCCGAAGGCAATCCCGAAGCACTCAGCCATTGAAAACCCTATGAGGGTCGCTATGAGTCGGATACTGACTCGACAGCACCTAACAACAACAACAAAATTGAGATAAAAATAGGATTGCTTCACAGCTATTTTTTGTGGATAAAATCAGATAGTGAAAGCAAAACACTTAGCACATTTATTGGAACATTTTAAACATTTAAAGGATCACTGCATTAAAGTTTTTGTACTTAAAATGTAAAAGGCACTGTTGATTCTATATTAGAAAGCCAATTTGTGAGATAAAAAAATTCCAGTTAAATGTACTAGGGGTGGGGTGTTTAGGGAGCTAGGGAAGTAAAGGAATGGAGAGACATGCTCTAGCCAGAAATTTGGGCTGGAAGGATAGTGTCAAGAAGTCATAATGTCCAAAACAAAACAAAACAAAACATAAAAAACAAACAACCTTCTCCCCAAACCAATGGCAACAATAGCAACAACAACAACAACAACAACAACAACAACAAACCCCTAGCATATCCAACTTAATCTGTGCCAATCTTGTATGCTTAGTAGAGTTTTGAGACACTATTAGCCCAGTAAAACCTATTTGTTTAGGACCTCAGATAGGGTTATAGGTTGCATTTTGCCCTACAAATTCTATGTGGAAGCCCTAATTCCCAGTACCTCAGAATGTTGCATTGTTAGAGATAGCATTTTTACAGAGGTAATCAAGTTAAAATGTGGGGCTCTAATCCAGCATGACTATCCTCATTAAAAGTGGAAATTTGGACACAGAAGCATGCATGGAGGAAGAACATTATACAAAGAGATGGCGGTACAAAACAGCTATCTTTTAGCCAAGGAGAGAGGCCTGGAACAGATTTTTCTTCCATATTTCTTGAGACATGAACCTATCAATACTTTATATTTTGGAATCTGAAAAAATAAATTTCTGTTGTCTAGGCCACACATTTGTGGTACTTTGTTATGGCAGCTCCAGCAACTTAATACAGATCCTTAATAAAAAGTGTACTGAAGCAGAGTTGGTGAGGATGTTGGTGAGGTAGGTATAGTACAAGAAAGAACCTAGACCTCCCTGGGGTACCAAGACATGGTCACAGCTCCTGAGCCAGGAAAGATATCTTAGGGGAGTATCCAGTCTGTCTGTGGTTTGATACTGATAGGTCATTTAGAGAAAGAGTCGCCATGTTTGGCTTCAGTTGAAAAGGTTTAGGTTCACCTCTTGACTGCATCATTTTCTTGCTATGTAGTTTCTGAGCAAGTTACTAACCCAAAATGGGAATTTCAACATCTTAATTCCCTCATTCACAAAATTAGGGAGTTGGACAAGGGCCACTCTTCTAAAATGATTCTGTGATGAACATTAGGATGTTTGCATGGGTAGAATTTGGGAGAGTTCATTCTCCTGTTCCTCTCTCCCCCTACTCCATTCTAACTCAGAACACTCTGGGCCCAAAGTATACTGACTTAATGATTCCATACTAGGAAGAAGAATGTTCAAATAACAGTCCCATTAGGCAGCAATCCCTTTTTCCCAAAGTAATAAAAATCACACTTTTATGATTTGCATGAAATAAAACTGTGACCTTTAGTTGTTTCTGTGAAAAATCTGTCATCTCTCTGTGAAAACTATTTTCTATCACTCAGAGAGTTGTTGTAAAAATTGTAGGCTCTTTTACACCATTTTATACTTGCTCTTTTCCCAAGAAACAATGAGATTTTACATCTTGCTTTATGAGATTTTGTGATTCAATTGTGAAAAGATTAGGTGTTGAATGGTAAGAAACATGGCTGGCCTTAGAGAAATTTCTCCAGCAAGTAAAATCTACTGGTATCCCCTTCCCTCCCAGATCATGCTAAATGCCATCCTTTCTTTCTCTATCTGACCCTCAGTCTATCTTCTCATTTAGGATGGTAGGTAGCAAATGATTGAGGCTTATCAGCGGTAATGAAGAACTAAGAAAAAAGCCTCCTGCTTTCCTTATAAGAGTCCATGACGAAAATGCCATTATCCTTTTTACAGACAAGGAAATTGAGGCTTATTCCATAGTATTCACAAGATCTCATAAATTATCAGTGCTAGAGGCTTGGGTTTACCCTCTTGTCCTTGTTTTATCCATTTTACTTTCTCTCTCCTCTCTCCTCTCCTCTCTCTTTGAAAGATTAAGTTGGTTCCCTGATGAACATATTTGTGGAGCTGTAGCCATCAATATTGATTTCCAAACAGTAGTTCTTTCCCTGTCTTAGAGCCTGGCCATACTCCTCACCCTATTTCCATGGTAAACAACTTCATATAAACATCTGTGAGAACTCACCCTCTTCTTTCCACCATAATGTGGGGCATAGCCCTTCTGATGTGTTCATTTTTAAAGCAATTATACATTATGTGAATGGGGAAAATGACACTTTACTTCTGTTGGTTTTAATGGAGGAATTACAGTGCAAAAATCTTGAAGACAAGTATCTTCCTGTAAAGGAAGTGAATATAAGTCAAAGGCAGAATATGAATTTACCATGTAAAAAATGACAAAACAGAGTGGCAAGTTGAGGCTCCTCATTGGCCTTACATATGGCAATTGAGAGAATAGGAAGCGTAGGCACAGAACACAAACCAGGCACCCAGAGTGTATTCATGGCCACATGACCTAACAATCTGGTGGAACACCTGGAGAAGCCACAAAAATAAACTCTTTTCCCTTCCTCTACCTCAGAAAAATGGTATTTAATGAATGACAGCTGATGAAGTGAGCCTGAAAACAAGAAGAGAAACTCATGTTTTGGCATTTGTAGAAGGAGTTAGTGGGTATGCTCTGGCACTAGTTAGCGTCTGTCCTGTCAAATACTACTCTTATTTTCCCCCTATAAATAGTTGTCTCTCCCAACACTGCCCACTAGCCTAAGATGTGTTAATCACTTTGGAAAGAAGCAGCTGTCTTGTCAGCCAGTTGTAACTTTCTGAGATGTTCTGTAGGAAAGGGCTACCCACATCAGCTGAAAGGTGTTCTGCCATCTCCAAGCCTCCAAGTGTTTTTGTTTATAATCAGCCTCTCCACCTCCCTTCTTTACTTTGGCAGCTTGGACAATTTTCAGGAGACTCTCCATTTTCAGCAAACCAAGATTACTGCTCCTCATTACACATGTGTGTAAACAGTTTCCCTTAACTTGATATTGTAACTGACCTGGAGACCTAGCACTGGCTCTAGAATCTGAGTAATGCCAGGGAGTCTACACAGTTTGTATCCACAGTAACAAGGGGTCCCCAGAAGAGGAAATGGACTTCAGAGTGAAGAACTTGACACTGCAATCTGAGCAATAGATATGATCTGAGGGTTTTCTGTCCTCCACTGGGTCTCTTTTGCCCTAGTGTGAGGGGATATCAAGAAGGTTCCCTTCCTTCTTACTCTTGCTGACTATTATAAGCTGGGCTTTTGTATGTGTTCACCTTTTCCTCCAGCCCTGATTCTTACAGCTTTCCACTCTCATGATTGCTAACTCCATTATGACTTCACAATTTCAAATGTATTATGGCCAAACCAAGTTTGTTTGTTTGTTTTTATTATTGTTGTTGCTGGGGATGGAACCAGGGCCTCATGCATGCTAATCAAGTGCTCTACCATTGAGCTACATCCCCAGCTCTCCACATCAAGTTCTTTACCTTCCCCACACAATTGTCTTCCCTTTTAATCTTACTGTGCCTGTTATAGAAGAAACAAAAATAACTTTTGCCTTCTCCTTCCAATTCCTCTCCCTCACTCCCTTTCCAATATTAACTCAATTTAAAAAATAACAAAAACAGACTACTGGATGATTGTTTTTTCCTTAACAGTATGTTGGTCTTCATTCATTTTTTTTTCCTCCTATTGACGCCTTCTAAGTCTTTCTATGCTGGAGACTGTCATCCTGTCCAAACCAACACTGCTGCCTCTAGTCTTACCTGCCCTCTGTATATCACATAGCCATGCTCTTCGAGAGAGAGAGAGAGAGAGAGAGAGAGAGAGAGAGAGAGAGAGAGAGAGATGAGGAGATCTGAAGATACTATGTTGCTGGATTTAAAATGGGAGGAAGGGATTATTATGGTTTGGATATGAACTATCCCCTAGGGGCTCAAACATTGAAGGCCTGGTCCACAGTTTGTGGCACTATTGAGAGGTGACTGGATCATGAGGGTGGGTTAATCCATTGATGAGCACCTATTTGAAATAGCTATTAGGAGCTGGGGCCCAATTGGAAGGTAATTCACTAGGGGCATGTCATCAAAGGGTATATCTTGTCCCTGGACTCTTTTCTCCCTCAATGTCTGTCGGTTTGTCTGTTTGTCTCTTTTTGTCTCTCTCTATTTCCTTCCTGGATGCCATGAGGTAAGCAGCCTCCTCCACTGTCCCTTTCTGCCATGATGTTTCTGGTATGCCACAGGCATAAAAGCAATGGAGCCAGCCAACCATGGACTGAAGCTTTTTAAACACAGCCAAAATAAATCTTTTCTCCTTTAAATTATTTTTCTCCAGTATTTTGTCACAGCAACAAAAAGCTGACTAACACAGGGGCCATGAATCAAGGAATGCAGGTGGTATGTAGAAACTAAAGTCAAGGAAATGGGTTTGCTTCTAGATCCTCCTGATAACCTTTATATGTCTTTTAGGACTTTTGACCTCCAGAAATACAAGACAATGCATCTGTGTTGTTTTAATGTCTCTAAATTTGTGGTAATTATTTGTGGTAATTGATCACAGAAACAATGGAGATCTAACATACCAGGGGAAGAAAGAATTAGTGGCATGTATTTAACAAAAAGGGGCTGGGATTTGGCTCAGTTGGTAGAGCACTGCGCTGCAGTCTCTGAGGTCTGGAGTTCAATTCCCAGCACCACAAAAATGGGAGAAGGACCTGGCAATCCACTCCCAAGGCAATCCCGAAACAGTCAGCCATTGAAAACCCTATGAGGGTTGCTATGAGTTGGATACCGACTCGACGGCACCTAACAACAACAATTTAACAAAAAAGGCGATGCTGTAATTACATTAGTCTGACTTCATTATTGTGATAAAATACCTGAAAAACCACTTAAGTGAGGAAAGATTTATTTTGCCTCATCATAGCAGCTATAGCATGTGGCAGAGGAGGTTCTTCACCTCATGGTGGCCATGAAACAGAATGAGACAGGAAGGGGTCAGGAATAAGATAGCTTTAGGGTCCATCCCTAGTAACCTACTTCCTCCAGTGAGGTCCCACCTCTTAAGGTTTTTCAGCACTTCCAAAAATAGTGCCACTAGCTGGGGACCAAGCCTTCTGGGGAGAGAGAATTCATATTCAAACCATAGCAGCAATCTTTTACTGCCTGTGTGTTTCTGTATAGAAAGTTAAATAATTGGATATAAGGAAATTATTTGGTAATCCTCTACCTGATTGGCTCATTGTGTGTTTCTGCTTTCCAGGTCTCACCAACCTCTGTCTTTATGGACACATGCAGTTAATATAGCCTACACATCATTCTGCACATTTAATACTTAAGCGTAAAAGCAGAACTGTGGATAGAGCCATTGCATATTATGGGGAGTCAGTGTAAACCTTTGTTTTTCTAAAGCTTTTTCATGCTATTTTCAAGGTCAGGTAATACCATGTCAGTTCACAATTATTAAGAATGAGAATTTTCTTTTGTGACCCTATGAAGAAATTTCTCGCTCAGAAACTTTTATATACTTTTCAAATTCTTGGGGTTCAAGGCCAACATTTTCAAGGCTGTCTGTCAAACTTTGTTGGAAAGAAATGACCTTCACACTAAAAAAGATTTATTCATTTCTATTAACAGTCTATCTCTTTGCTAATGAGATAGTAGGAAAATTCATATTCTTCATGTTCTTTTCCTCATTCTTTGTTTTGTGGTTTTTCAAGAAGTTCATATTAGGTCAACCCTGATCTAAGTAATGAAATGGCCAATGGGACAATAGCAAACTTGATGCATATCAAGTCTTGAAAAGGTATTTGCACATTTCCCTTCTGTCTTTTGGACCTCAGTCACCACTTGTAATAAAGCCTGGACTAACTTGCTATAGCCTGCAGCAGTAGCCCTGTGGCATCCAATCCCGTCAGATCTTGGAAGCTAAGCAGGGTCGGGCCTGGTTAGTACCTGGATGGGAGACCGCCTGGGAACACCAGAAGCTGTAGGCTTGGGAGAAGGACCTGGCAACCCCCTCCCAAAAATCAATCTGCCATTGAAAACCCTATGAATAGCAGAGAAGCACTGACAATCGTGTTTCCCCTGTTGTACAGAGGGTCGCTATGAGTCGGATACCGACTCGACGGCACCTAACAACAACTTGCTATAGAGATATTTGACATATGTGGAGAAAAGCCAAGATAACCTAAGCAAAGTCATCTTAAACTATCTGGTCCCCTCTTCCTTTCTGGGTGATTGCAGAAGACGAGCATGCCCTAACTGATACCCGAGCAGCCAAGTCCATCCCAGATTGTGAGCTATAATAAATGTTGACTTCTCAAATGTGTAGGCTGGGGTTTAACTCAGTTGGTAGAGTGCTGCTCTGCATTCTCTGAGGCCCTGGGTTCAATCCTCAGCACTGCAAAAATGGGTGAAGGACCTGGCAGCCCACTCCCTAAACATGCCTGAAACAACCAGCCATCAAAAAACCTATGAATAGTAGAGAAGCACTGACATAGTGCCAGGTATGGCACAGTGTTGGGTAGTATTTCTTCCTGTTATACATTGGGTTGCTATGAGTTGGACCCAACTCAACAGCACCTAACAACAAGAACTTAAAAGTCTAAGTTTTCAGGTAGTTGCTTATTGAGCAATAGTTAAATGGTACAAGTAGCTAATAGTGTTATTCTCATTTAATATGAGTAAACTGAATTTTAGAAAGATTGATTATCTTGCTCAAGATTTTATTTCCAGACTGTTGCCTATAAAACCCATGAACTTCCCCATATGCAATCAAACCATAATTTGGCAAACTATAAAATAAATTGTGCAACCTAAAAATTGCTATACTAGCTGTTCATATATACACACATATGCACACACACATAGACTGTGTGTGTATGTGTGGTGTTTCTATTTTTGTTGTTTTTAGGTGCTGTGGAGACAGTGCCTGAATCATAGAGACCCTACGTACAACAGGCAAAATAGTATTGTTAAACTTCTCTGCTATTCATAGGGTTTTCAATAGCTGATTGTTTTTTGTTGGGGGGAATGTGTTGCCAGGTTCTTCTTCCAAGCCTATAGCACCTGGTGTTCCCAGGCAGTCTCCCATCCAAGTATTAACCAGGCCCAACCCTGCTTAGCTTCTGAGATCTGATGAGATTGGATGCCCTGGTGTCATGGATGTAGGTGTTTCCATTCTTAAAAGGGCAGAAATGAGCATTAGGTGCTCTTGTTATGCTGCAGGATTCATGTAGATCCTGATCTTTATGTTATTCATCTCTCCCATTATAGTGATCACTAAAAATATCCACAGTAATTTTGAAAACTAATTTTGGCACCTAAGCATCATCTAAAACTTCTAAACCTTTCTATATGGGAGATGATTGGTATAGGAAACATCATTTCTTGTTGAGAACCTATTGGAATTTTCAACATATTATATTTAATACCAAATATACATGTTTTTGTGAGAGTGGATGCACTAATTTTAAAAATAACTTTTAAGGCTTAATAAATTATCATAAAGCAAACATCCATGGTGCAAGGGAAAGAAGTAGTATTTTGTCAGCTAGCCCTGAAACTCCTCCTCTCTCCCCATTGCCACCCTGTCCATCCTCAGAAGTACCTCTTCTATTCTGATTTTTGTAGTAATCACTTTTTGAATTTCTGGTACAGCTTTGTCAATCAAATATGTATTCACAGTCACTATAATTTTGTTCTTATCATATTTTTAAAGTATGTTATACTTCAGCCATTTTTCAGTCTACAAACATTCTCTCCATCCACTAAAAAGAAAATCTGTTGGAGAATTTTGAATGTTTTCTTATTTAAGCCCTGGAGTGATAAATATATGAGATGAACACATTTTAATTTTAAAAAAAAATTATGGTAATATAATTTATATAATCAATGTATGCATAGTTTATTCAAAGTCTGACACTACTGTGCATTGATTCAGAAAAATATTATTATGTTGGCATAGTTTGTGGCTTAGGATAATGACCCCTGACTTTCTTCAATTAACTTCAGGGCCAAGGAACACATTATGTTAAATAGTGAGATTAATAATTGTTTCTCAAACAACAGGCCTTGATTGGTTTCCAGGGAAGCTATTAACAGTGGCTCTTTTCAGCCCATACTTATTCAAGAATGACATCATAATTTTAGTAATTTACGTATCATTTTAAAAATCAGGAATGACATAGAAAATGGCTTTTCCATCAGCATTTTTCTCTCAGCCCCATTGGTTTTCATGACATTTTCCTTTCAAATTAGAAAAAAATATCAATCATTGTATGGGATCATGATGCTATAGTTTGGAGCTACTTTATTTTTCTTAACTTTCTAAGTCAGGATGATTTTAGGATATCAGCTTACAGTATAATATGGAAGTCAGAAAGCTATTTATCCTTTTGAAGTTGGCAGGTAAGTTGATTGCCTGGAAATCTGACTGCTATTCAAAACCAACAAAATTTATTTTCTGACTGTAATGGCAAAACATATTCATTGCAGGAAACTTTTGGGAAAAACACACATACACACAAAAAAAAAAAAACAAAGAAAAAAGAAAAATTACAGAATGAATGCCTTATTGACAGAGTCTGTTTTTATTTTTCTCTTGAGAATATACATTTAGTTCAGGGACCACATGCTGTTGCCACTGCATAAATACTGTGCTGTTAGCTCCATGCCAACGCTGCTTTCTGGTGGGTACTGGTGTGTTTTCCTCTCTCTGGCCATGATTCTAAGGGCCACTATAGTCTTGGGGTGACTATGTAAGGAGTCCCTACCATGTGAATTCATCCACAGTCTACTTTGGTTTGTAATCCTGCATGGGACTGTCTTCTGTGGTGCAATGTGTTTTTCCTCAAGGTCTTTACACTATAGTGTGCATTCTTCTAAAGTGAGCAGAGAGTCTAGATGGTCAGTTTTTAGGTGCCATGGAGTCGGGTCTGACACATAGCCACCGCTGTGGGGTTTTCAATGGCTGATTGTTTCAGGATTGCTTCAGAAGTGGATTGCCATGTTCTTCTCCTGTATTTGTGGTGCTAGGCATCGAACCTGGGTTCTCAGTGTGGAGCAGCGCTTTATCAACTGAGCTAAACCCGAGCCCACATGGTCAATTAGGAAGTAAAATAACACTGACCCCTTAGTCTATAGCTCAGGCCAATAATCTCCCTTCTTCTCACCCAAGTCTTCTCTTTTAACCCCAGATTGAGAAAGATCTGACTGGTTGTTAATGGAGTTTATAAACTTTGCTGAATCTTTTATTTTTCATGCAATCTCTTAGATTCCCAGGTCACTGAGGGAACACTCAATTGTTTTCAGGGAATAATGTTAGTGTGATATAATAATGATGAATAGTTTGTACTTGACGTGATCTGGTATAGTAAAAATTCAATAAATGTTGGTAAATATGATGACAAGTAATTTTTAGTTGAAAGATCCATGTGTTATCCAAATGAATATGACCAGCATAAATTTGTTGTTGTGAGGTGCTGTCAAGTTGGGTCTGACTCATAGCGACCATACTTACAAAATAACAAAACACTCCCTGACACTGGACACTGTACCATGCCTGACATTATGTCAGTTCTTCTCTGCTATTCATAGTGTTTTTGATGGCTGATTGTTTCAGGAGTGGGTTCCCTGGTCCTTCTGTTTTTGTGGTGCTGGGGATCAAACCCAGGGCCTCAGAGAGTGCAGAGTAGCACTCTACCAAATGAGCTAAAACTCAGCAATAGCATATAATTAGAAATACAAAAACATATTTAAGAAAATATATATGCTTAATTACTTGGATAACACATTACCTATCCATCTTTAATTGGTTGCATAGCCTCCAGGGCCATTGATAAGGCTGGAGAACTCGAGTGGCCTATAAACTTGATTTTAGTCAGCAAACATACATGACTATCTGCTCATTCTCCAATAATTCATGGTGTACAACAGATTTGTATAATAGGCTTAGAACTAAATTAATTTAGCTACTGAGATATGCATTCTTTTGAGCCAACAATGCACTTTACTTATATAGCTGTCTCTAAAAGCTCATAACAGAAGACCCAAAAATAGGTAGGTTTTCAATAAATATTTAGTGAATGAATAAACTCATAAATTTACACAGTCATATTGGGGAACATTGCGGGGCACATCTGTTTTTAGAAGTTTTGGGCTCAATGTGCTATTTTCTATCATCAAAAGTTTCTGAATTCATCTTAGGAATGTTTTCAAGTTCATGATTACAATCTGAATGATAAACTAGTAAGGCAAGAATGACAAAATATTTCTTTTCTTTTCTTTTCTTTTTTTCTTTTCTTTTTTTCAGTATTGGGGGTTGAACCCAGGACCTGGCACTTGCATGCCTTGCAAGTGCTGGACCACTGAGCTGCACTCTCAGCCAATTCTTTTACTTTTTTGAAACAGGGTCTTGCTAAACTATGCAGACTGCCTCTGGTCTCGAACTTGTGATCCTCCTGCCTCTACCTCCTAAACCGCTGGGATTACAGGCATGTGCCACTGTGGCTGGCTCAAATAAAATATTTCTTAACTCATTTGTTCATTGATAATTGATGAGCTCTCAGTTTACTCCTGCAACCTCTACTCTGATTATTAGGCAATGAGAATATAACTATGTGAAAGACTGGCATGATTCTTGCTTTTATGGAATTTGAAATCTAGTGTAAGAGACAAGTAAATAGTTAATTTGAAGGGTATTCAATTTCTTAGGGTTTGGATCTGGAATGTCTCACAGAGATTCATGTGTTAAAGGCTTGGTTCCTAGCTGCTGGTCCTACTGAGAGGTGGTTGGATCATGTGGGTGCTAACCTCATCAATAGATTAAACTGTTGCTGAGTTCATATCTGAATAGACTATTAGGAAGAGGACTAGTTGGAGGAGGTAGGTCACTTGTGGCATGCATTTAAAGAGGAAGAGGACTAGTTGGAGGAGGTAGGTCACTGGTGGCATGCATTTAAAGAACATATTTTGTCCCCAGACCCTTCCTCTCTCTCTTTCTGCTTCCTGGCTGTGAATAGCCTCCTCCACCATACACTCCTGACACCTTAACATTCAGTCTCACCCCAGGCCCAAAGTAATGGACCCCCTGATCTTGGACTGAAACCTCTGAAACCAGGAGCAAAAATAAATCCATCCTCCTTTAAGTTGATTTTCTCAGGTATTTAAAAATTACAAAAATTGGAAGATGACTAATACACGTTTCATGTAATGGTAGAGAAATGCATAACCTAAGTTAGTCCTCAAACTCAATGGTATCAGAATCATTTGGGAGACTTTAAAACAGAGATTACAGGGACCATCTCAAAAGCTTGGATACAGTGCATCTAGGATACAGCCCAAGCATTTGCATTTCAAGTTCTCAGGTGATGGTGTAGGCCCAGGGATCACACTTTGAGAACCATTAGCTTAGACCAAGGGAACCATTGGTCAGGCTGAAATAAACTCTGTAATCTCATTATTTTAACTATAATTTGAAGGATAATTTTATATATATATATATATATATATATATATATATATATATATATATATATTTTCTTTTCAAGGAGCATTTTTAAGGAGAAATCCTGATTGTTAATAATTTTTTCCCCTGTATTTTGTGAAACGTAAGGCGACCCAAGATCTTTGAACTTGAGGACATTTGTAAACACCTTCTTGCCATTTTAAAGAGCTTTTGCCAAGTGTCCTTTGGGAGAGAGGTGTTTTGTGTTTCAGTGGAAAGAAGATATTTAGTTAGCCTAGAGAAGAAATCTGAGGTCTATGACCAGAATTCTGGAATCACAGGGTAAGATTATCCCTTTTATGACCATGTCCTAAAGATATAATAAGATCTCAGAAAATAGAGTGTAAAGAGAGAGTGATCCTAGATACAGAGGATTTCAGCCATACCCATGATTTCTATACCCACAAATATGGAAAGCACTGAGCAACAGGGCAATCAGATGTTCAGAAATCACATAAGCTGTGGAAATGGACATTCAGAGATTCTACATGAGACCTGAGGGACTAATGCATCCCCCTCCTTAATAACATGGTAATTTGTTAGACTGGGCCATAATAACAGTAGGGATTTCTTGCTAGCTGAATGCAAAGGAGACATGGACAAGGACTTACATAGGTTTACTTATAATGAAAAAATATTATTTCTGATGTATCTGAGTTTGTGGACTCAGATTTATACTTACCTCTCAGTTAATCAGGCAATTGTAAAGTTATTTTAAGAGTAATTTCAAAAACCAGTAAACTATTTTGCACATATGTTCCATGAGTTTTGAGGAAAAAGACTAATAAAGAACTTTATATTTAACATACATTCAGGTTCAAAATGTGGTGCAATGATAGAGTCTTGCCTAGCATGCTCAAAGCCTTTGTTCAATTGAAATGACTCTTTTAGGACATCTCCATGTTATCTCCATATATTCATGCTAAATATTCACTTTAGGATTACAGCTACAGTATATTGTAAGAGAGGCAGTGTAGTGCTGTGGTTCGTGGAATACATTGAGGAATTATTTGCTTGGATATAGTTATATGACCCTGGAAAATTGGCTATATGTTTTGTGCCTACTTTTATATTTGAAAAAATAAGTATAATATTAATGTCTACCTTTCAGGGCTTTGTGAAAATTAAATGAAGAATGTCTCTGAGTTTTTAAGTGTGAGCATTCAACATTATTGACAATATAGACTATAGCCAATTTGCATGAATGGATATTGCAAGAATGAGTTTCAGATAGACAGGAATGTGCCTTTTAGGGTATGTTCTCTTTGAAGATTTAGAATTCAGATACTTCCTTCAAAAAGCCTAGAATTTGTTATTGTTATTAAACTGTGATCTGTTTTATGGTATGACTAACTCAGGATCTATACAATATTCTGTGTACTAAAGATAACAGTTTTAATGTTAGAAGTCCTCCCCAAATAATTAAACAATAGATAACTTGTTTGTTTGAGGGCTTCAATGATGTCTTTATTCATTTTTGTACTTTGTAACTCAGGTTATAAAAGTATTACATGAGCTAAGAAAGAAAAAAGTACAGTACAGTCATTCATGCTCCACACGTGAAACATAGATTACTTTGGAGAATAACACAAGGGTGGGTTCCTCATTGGTTATTTCATCATATTAAACATCTGTACATTTTGTTTTAGCTTATATTATAGCTGGATTTCTTGGTTACAGGCATACAGAATATCCTTTCTCCCAAACAAGCTCTGTTTCTTGTAACTCACCATCTCCTTTTTAATTCCTTAATTCCACTGGCAATTTGGAGAGGCCTGCTTACTCATGTTGTGTCTGCAGTTTGGGAGTCTTAGCCCTTGAGTCATATAATTTCAGAAATCTTTGCCTTCTGCCTTATGTATTAGCAGCAATCAGGCAGGCCCTTAAGTCCTTCCTGGAAACATCCCAAAATATCTCAGCTTTTATTTTCCTTTTAGTTGGAAAGGATTGCAGGCAAGTTAGCCATAGGTTCCTAATATTGACTGGTCACTCAACTGAAGACAATCTGAAATTTTACAAAATTTGTAATATCAAGGAAAATCACAATTTAACTTTTTAATTGTATAGAATAAGCTTATTAAAGATAGTACATTTTTGAGGAATAGTTACAGGGGAAACTGAGTCACCTGAAGAAGCTTATATAGCTCTGCAAAGGAGCTTGGAAAATCCTACATTCCCTGGGTGAGTCAGCATAAGGATGTTTCTGTTCCCCAGGGGAAGAAAGATGCTAGAGAACAGACAAGAACAGGAGGTAGGCTTTTAGAAGGAAAGGTGTCTTGGATTGACAGAAAAGGTGGTGGGCTCCAGAGAAGGGAGAGATGTGCACATGGTTGCTGAAGAGAGGAGAGATCAGAGGAGCAGAGAGAAAGACAGAATGAGAGATGAATAGGAAAAAGAGAGTGAGTGCATGTTACCTTTAGTTTTATTCAAACTAGGGATTTCCTAGTGTAACATCACCACTGGGTACCAAGCTCTGGATACCTAGAGTGATGTGGACCTAGAGTCTGTTTTGTAAATGACCTGAGGGCTTGAGTAGGGTGTGGGACCCACCTGAAAATGTACTTCAAGTGTCTTCAGAGACCCATGTGGTTTCTTCATCTTGGCAGAACTGTAGGAGCCATTTTCAATTCCCTTTTCTTCCATATCGCCTGCTAATGCCTAAGGTATCCATCTAACATTGCCCCTCAAGAGTTGGGAACCCTAAAATCATTTAGGGATTGGGTGATAAATCATTCTGGCTACTTCCAGCTGAGACAATTTAACTTTCTATTTCATGGAAATTTTTTTCTGTGACTTTTTAGTATTAATAATGTCTTACTTTCCTATTTAACTTATCAATAAAATGTTTAGATTTAAAACAGAAAAAAAAATAGGGATAGGGTTGAGGATTCATGAAAGAATGCATTTTAATGAGAACTGGGCATCCTGGTGCACGCCTGTAATCCCAGTGACTCTGGTGGTTGAGGCAGGAGGATTGTGTGTTCAAGGCCGGAGGTAGCCTGTGCAACTCTTCAGTGAGTGTTGGCCTCAAAATAAAAATAAAAAAAGATGATAGAGGTTCAGCTCAGTGGTAGACCACTTGCTTTAGCATGTGTGAGGCCCTGGGTTCAACCCTCCTCTACTGCAAAATAAGTAAGAAATTAAGTAAGTAAGTAAGTAAGTAAATAAATAAATAAATGAAACATTAGTAATTGAGGAATTTATAGAACATTTTAGTGCATTTATTCAATAAATTCTTATTAGACTACTAGGGGATCTATTACTAAGTCACAGGAGAAAAAAGGACAACTGAGATCCACTTTCTTCCATAAGACTCTTATAGCCTGAATTGAAAAGCAGAAAAATAGGTGATTTCAATACAGTATGATAAATACTATATTAGAAGTAAGTATTGAGAACGATGAGAGGGCAAAGATGAAGAATCAGGAACATTATGATGTTTAGAATCAAAAGAGTCTTCCTGGGGGAGGTCATAGTTAAGCTGTGATGAAAAGGATATAAATTTCGCCACAGAGAGAAAAGTGCACTTTCGGCATTTTAAGTAGAGGACACAGCTTGTAAAAAGACCTCAATTATTCTAGGTAGTGTTGAATTGATCTTAAATGTCTCACATACTATGCTCGTTATGATAGATTATAAAAATGGCCACAAATTCCTCCACTCCTTGCATCTAAGCCCTTATAGTGTGACATTGTAGGTCCTCTCATATAGAGGTGGAGTAGATTTCTCTTTCTCTTGAATCTGGGCTGGCGATGTGACTTGCTTTGGTCAAAAGATCATATGTGGTAGTATTAGAGATGAGACAAATGCTTGTGCATTGGAGCCTCACCTCTTGCTGGATAGAGCCCTGAGACCACCATGTTTCTTATATCTGAGTGAGCCTGAAGGGGGAGCTCCCAGGTGTAGGAGAGAAGGCCCCTGTGGAAGGCAAAATAAACTCCTTCATTCCACCAAAGGTGGCCACATCCTAATCTCCAGAACTCGTCGATACATTACCTTACATGGCAAAAGGGACTTTGGTGATGTGGTCAATTTAAGGAGTTTGAGATGAGGAGATTATTATAGATTATCTCAGTAAATTTATTGTAATTGCAAGAGTTATTTCAAAAGGGAGACAGGAGGGTCAGAGTCAGAGATGATGTGATAATAGAATGCAAGGAAGAAGTCAAGGAGAGATCTGAAGATGATATACTGCTGGTTTTGAAGATAAGGGGAAGGGTCATGGGGCAAAGAATGTAGGCAAACTTGAGAAGCTAGGAAAGGTGAAGAAAGTAATTCTCCCCTAGAGCCTTCAGAAGGACCACAGTCATGGTTCTACTTATACCTTGAGTTTAGTCCAGTCATACTTTTGATCTCTAGAACTGTAAGATAATAACTTTGTGCTGTTTAAGCCACTGTGTTCATGGTACTATATGACAGCATCAATATGCTAGATCATCCAGCTGTCAGCCAATCTACCAGATACCCCAGCCATATGGAAGAAGCCAGTAGAGATTAGTAAATCTGGCACAGACCAGCAGTTCCTCCCAGACTATCCAAAGGAAATATGAACTATAACAACAAATAGTTGATGTTTTAGGTTACTATGTTTTAGGGTGATTTCTTATACAGGAACAGCTAAGTGATACACTGATCTATCAGTTCAAAATCAAAAGACAAAACAAAGTAGTGTTTGTATTAAATTACCTAAAACCTAAAAATAAGTTTTTCTTTTGAACTCTCTTATGGGCTTTTTTTGTGGGTTCTTTACATCTAAAATTATATAATCTTTTTTGTTCTTGTAGTACTTGGGATCAAATCCAAGGCCTTGCACATGCTAGGTGAACGCCCTACCACTGAGGTACATCCCCAACCCATTTCATCTGGAAACTGTAAATGAGTGTTTTATCTGCTGTTGTAGCCAATGCAAATTGATCACCACTGCCTATATAGTAATGAGCTGCACTCTGCAATAGAAGTTTGAACTTGCTGCTTCTTCCAAGAAATGTGCAATTCTTTTCTTAAAAGTCTGATTTTGACCATCTCATTCAAGTCTCCAAGTTTCAGAATCCACATCTTCAAAAAAAAAATAAAGTAATAATAAAAGATTGTTTTGAGGCTTAGATGAAAAGAAAATGCTTGTGAAGTCACCAGATTTATATGACACTCAATCCACTCCCAAGGCAATCCCGAAACAGTCAGACATTGAGAATCCTATGAGGGTCGCTATGAGTTAGATACTGACTCGACTGCACCTAACAACAACAACAACAAAATTACTTTGGGCTGGGATTTAGCTCAGTTGGTAGAGTGCTGCTCTGCAGTCTCTGAGGTTTCGAGTTCGATTCCCAGCACCCCAAAAATGGGAGAAGGACCTGGCAATCCACTCCCAAGGCAATCCCGAAACAGTCAGCCATTGAAAACCCTATGAGGGTCGCTATGAGTCAGATACTGACATGACGGCACCTAACAACAACAACAACAATAAGTATTAGATAAACATCAGCCAAGGAGAAAGGAGATGAGGGAAAGCTAGGTGGCTAAATAAAGAAGTAGGAAAGTAACAATAACTACTATTTATTGTTTACATCATTTTAGAAAAGTTATGTTTATATTAATAGAGACAACAACCCTGCAAAGTACATATTGCTGCTCCCATTAGGCAAATGTCAACAGTGAAATTTTCAAGGTTAAGTTCTTATTGACATCCACAAGCAGTGGATAGCACAAGGCCTCTAACCTTGCACTCTCTGATTCTGAACTCCTTTATCTTTCTGTACCAAGTAGCCTGCACTTGTGACTAAATCAGCTGCAGCCAAGATGATCTTTTTAAGGGTTAAGTGTAATTCCATAAGCAACACTTTTATAGCTTTCTATTGCCTGTAGAATCAAGTTCTAAAACCTAACATGGTCCATGTGTCTTTTCACAACCTAAATTTCCTAATTCATATTGCTTCTCTATGGTCTGATCATACTACATTGACATGTACCAGCTTGGTGAACATGTCATGGTTCTGCCACCTTTATACTCTTTGTATTGGTGAATCTCTCTCTCTCTATCTCTGATGCTCTATTTTCTTGGACTAGCTAATTCTCACACAACACTCCCCTCCCAATTTTGGAATTATTTTCTTTCCTGATACTTATATTACCCCTGTTATAACTTTTCTTTAACAATTTCTTCTTTCCTTTTTTATTCTTCATGTTTGAAATTCATTGTCTTATTGCTTGCCTTTCCCTGTAGTAGAAACTTATTGTGGCTCCTCGATTTAAGAGTTCTTTTCTGGAAACTGTCCCTAGTACACAGGAATGATCTCTTAGAACTACATATTTATTTCTAAACTTTATTACCTTTCCCCACTCCTCAACTCTGCCTCATTAATCCAGGGATGGACATCTAATTTAGGATGACCATTCAGTTTTATTCTGCCATGAATTTGAAATTTTGAACAAAAAGATGTAGAGCCTAAAAGGGATTGGAGCAGAATCATGTTAACAGCAGTTCTCTAAAACAAGAATTCAGCAATTCCTGCCTCTGAGTCTAGACACTGCCCTGATTCTTACCCTCTCAAAGCTTAGTCTGTCACCTCTTCTTTGAATTTCTGATTTCCTTCAATGTATTTCTAATATATTCCTTTTTGTCCTTAAACTAGCTAGATATGGTTTCTGTTACTGCTAGATTGTGAGCTCTGTGAATGCAATTTGAGAATTCCTTATTATCCACCTGTGGATATTCTGATATGTTAGAAACATGATAGGAAAGACATTCACTAACCTATAGATTTATATTTTTCAAAGTTTTAGTGTTTGATAGACTCTTAAAAGAAAGCTTCTTTAATGATTATTATTTCTTTGAAACAAGTCAGTATAAGGCCAGAGCTACTTACAGAGAGCCTTCATGTCCAAGGCCACAGTTTCTCTTGTGCTCTCCTCAGCTTAGACTAACTCATCTCTTTGGAATGTCACGAGAGGACATTCTATCCTTTGTTAAGAGACTTGACCGACCACAATTATATTATTATGCCTATGGCTGTTGAAAAATTCCAGGGAAAGTCAGAAAGAATCACATGGGATTTTGGCTTGAGTCAAATGAAACCAGCTTGGAATGAGAAAGCAAAGATAA
The DNA here is from genome assembly GCA_007922755.1 of Pedetes capensis. Lineage (NCBI taxonomy): Eukaryota > Metazoa > Chordata > Mammalia > Rodentia > Pedetidae > Pedetes > Pedetes capensis. The sequence goes on along the minus strand of VMDO01002731.1, from coordinate 106,768 downwards.
GTTGAGCAGAAAAGTAAATGTCACAACTATGAAAAGTATCAAATTTACTATAAGCTTTTTCCTTCTTTCAATGTCCTGTATATTGTACATCTTGTGTATTTTATATTGTTCTTTAGCTCAGCTGGTAGAGTGCTGCTCTGTGTACTCTGAGGCCATGGGTTCGATCCCAAGCACCACAAATCCGGGAGAAGGACCTGGTAGCTCACTCCTGAAATAATCCTGAAACAATCAACCATTGAAAACCCTATGGAATAGCAGAGAAGCATTGACATAGTGCCAGGCATAGCATAGTGTCCAGTGTTGGGGAGTGTTTCATTCTGTTGTACATAGGGTCACTATGTGTCAGACCTGACTCGATGGCACCTAATGACAACATATATTGTATAAATGGTGTTCTTGTTTAGTATGAATATGGACCTTGATGCTGCAAATCATAATTTCTATATCTAGTATCATAATTTTTGGTATCAAGTTCATTTGAGGGGGCTGGGATTTAGCTCAGTTGATAGGGCGCCACTCTGCAGTCTCTGAGGTCCTGAGTTTGATTCCCAGCACCACAAAAATATAAGGACATGGCAACCTACTCCCTAGGCAATCGTGAAACAATCAGCCATTGAAAACCCTATAAGGGTCGCTATGAGTCAGACACGACTCGATGGCACCTAACAACAATAGTTCATTTGAGATCTACTATACTGTATCATTGTTTATATTATATATTAATGTTATTCATTTATTTTTTGCAGCACTGGAGGCTGAACCCAGAGCGTTGTACATGCTTTACAAGAATGCTACAACTGAGCTGGCTACCCCCCCACCTGCTTTTTATTTATCTTGAGCCAGAGTCTTGCTCAATTACTCAGGCTGCTTCTGGCCTCGAATTTGCCATCCTCTTGCCTCTGCCTCTTGAGTCTCTGGGATTATAGGCATGTGCCACCATGCCCAGCAATATATATCAATTTTAACTATTTCTTTTATACAGACTTCTTGCTCAGTTTGGGTTCGATAGCTGTTGCTTCTACCATACACTCACCATAATCATTAATTTTATGTTATTCTGTTCTTTCACACGAGTCCAGTAAATTCCTACACCTGAATTTAAGAACAATCTTCCTTGTTTTAGCATATGAGCTACTGAACATTGCAAAAGTAAAACCGTGTAACCACAAAATAGAACTAATATAGATTTAGGATTTTCATGTCTAGCTTGGACTCTCAATACTACTAGGCAATCTTTTTTAGTATATCCTACCTGAGTGCAGAGACCACCTCAAAAATAGGTTTAATGCATTAGACACAAATGATAGGAGACCAGAAGAGTTGTGGCATGACATAAAAGATATTCAGGAAAGAAGCAAAAAGTTCTTAAAAATACAAGAAAAAAAGAAAAGACCAAATTACATGTCAAAAGAGACAGTAGAACTTGCCCTTGAACGTGGAGAAGCTAAAATAAAAGGAAGACATGATGAAGTTAAGTAACTAAACAGAAAATTTCAGAAGGCAGCTGGAGAAGACAAAAACAAATATTATAATGACAGGTGCAAGGAGCTGGAGGCAGAAAAACAAAAGAGAAGAACACGCTCTCTGTTTCTCAAGCTTAAGGAAGTGAAGAAAAAATTTAAGCCTCGAGTGGCAGTAGTGAAAGATTCTACAGGGAAAATATTAAATGATGCAAGAAATATCAAAAGAAGATGGGAAGAGTACACAGAGTCATTATAAAAGAAAGAATTGGTAGATGACCAACCATTCCAAGAGGTTGCATATGAAGAGGAACCAATGGTGTTGAAGGACGAAATGGAAGCTGCCTTGAAAGAACTGGCCAAACACAAGGCTCCAGGAATTGATGGAATACCAATAGAGATGTTTCAACAAACAGATGCAGCACTGGAGGTGTTAACATGTTTATGCCAATAGATTTGGAAAACAGCTACTTGGCCAACTGACTGGAAGAGATCCATATTTGTGCCTATTCCCAAAGAAGGGGATTCAACTGAATGTGCAAACTATCGGACAATATCATTAATATCACACAGCAGCAAAATTCTACTAAAGATCATTCAGAAGTGATTGCAGCAGTATATAGACAGGGAATTAACAGAAAAATCAAGTGGGATTCAGAAGAGGGTGGGGAAACAGGGACATCATTGCTGATGTCAGGTAGATATTAGCTGAAAGCAGAGAATTTCAGAAAGATGCCTATCTATGTTTTATTGACTATGCAAAGGCATTTGATTGTGTGGATCATAACAAATTATGGATAACACTTCGGAAAATGGGAATACCAGAACACTTACTAGTGCTCATGAGAAATCTGTACGTGAACCAGGAGGCAGTTGTTCGAATAGAACAAGGAAACACTGTGTGGTTTAAGGTTGAGAAAGGTGTGTGTCAGGGCTGCATACTTTCACCCTATCTCTTCAATTTATACACTGAGCAGATAATCCAAGAAGCTGGATTTTATGAGGAAGAACATGGCATCAAGATTGGGGGAAGACTCATTAACAACCTGCGTTATGCAGATGACACCATTCTGCTTGCTGAAAGTGAAGAGGATTTAAAACACTTACTGATGAAGATCAAAGGTCATAGCCTTCAATATGGGTTGCGACTAAATATCAACAAAACAAAAATCCTTACGACTGGGTCAGCACGCAACTTCACAATAGATGGAGAAAAGATTGAAGTTGTCCAAGATTTTGCTTTGCTTGGCTCTATAATCAACACCCGTGGAAGCAGCTGTCAAGAAATCCAAAGACGCATTGCTCTAGGAAAAGCTGTGGCAAAAGATCTCTTTAGAGTATTGCAAAGCAAAGATGTCACATTGAAGACGAAGGTGCGTCTGACTCATGCCATGGTATTTTCAGTGGCATCATATGGTTGTGAAAGCTGGACATTGAATAAGAGAGACAGAAAAAGAATTGATGCCTTTGAATTGTGGTGCTGGAGATGTCTATTGAATATACCGTGGACTGCCAAAAGAAGGAACAAATCTATCCTAGAAGAAGTGCAACCAGAGTGCTCCTTGGAAGGAAGAATGGCCAGACTTCGTCTTACATAGTTCGGACATGTAGTCAAGAGAGATCAATCCCTGGAGGAGGACATCATGTTTGGGAGAGTGGCAGGTAAATGCAGAAGAGGAAAACCCTCCACCAGATGGACTGACACAGTGTCTGCAACAATGGGCTTAAACATAATAAGATCGTTTGCCTGGCACAGAATTGGCAAGTGTTTCGACCCGCTGTGCATAGAGTCTCTATGAATCGAACTCAACTTGATGGCACCTAACAACAACAACAACAACAATAGCCTCAAATTTTTCTTTTAGTAGGTAACTTTGCCTCAACCTGGATAGGCTATGAGATCCTGAAACTATGAGATGCTAACAACCCCTACCCTCAATCATGAAAGAGCCCATCACAACATCCATCTTTCTTTTTTGAATAAGGGAAAATAAGTCGATATTTATCAGCTGCCTTCTTTGTACCTGCAGACTAATCTCTCCTCTGATCTCCATACCCACAGTTTCTATTAAATGTCTCTACTTAGTATTCAATATTAGCTTCTCAAACTTAACATAGCCAAATAAAACTCATGATATTCCATACCAAAATCAGCTATACCATCACTTTCTCCAAGACAATTAAAGACAGTTCTCTCCTTTCAGGTTTTTGGCCCCAAACTTTGGTACCATCTTTGTTAGCCCATTGCTAGTATTTCTTACTTAAATCATTTCAGTAACTTCCTAATTTGTCCTCTTTCTCCCACCATTGTGGCTCTGCAGTCTGTTCTAACAGGGTCTGGGGGCTTCTGTTAAAAGTGTAAATGAAATTATACCCTCTATCCCAAACTTTCTATTGTCTTGCCACTTCTTGTCACATAAAAGCCAAAGTGTTTGCAATCGCCTATAAATTGCTATACCAATGGGCACACCATCACCTCCGTGGCCTTTTGGACTACTGTTCTCACACATCTACCTCTTAGATGTAGCTGGGAGGTGGTGACCTTGTTTGATGTTAAGCCATTGCATCTGTTATTCCCTCTACCTGGAACAGTCTTCTTCATGATATTTGCCTGGCTTTTCCTTCCTTGTTTCAGACTCAAACTATTTTTTCCTCATTGATTCTTTCTGATTATTTCAAATTCCCTGATTCCTTTTGACATGGTGGTACACTCCTCTAATCCCAGCGACTCAGGAGGCAGAAGTAAGAGGATTGCAAGTTTGAGACCAGAGGCAGCCTGTGCAATTTAGTGAGTCCATTTACAATAAACACAAAAATAAATGAACACATAGGAAATATAAGAGGATGGAGGTAAAAATAAGATTTAAAAAGTGTATGGAAATTGGAAAGAGGATGGGAACAAAATGAAGGATGAAAGAGCAGGGGCAACTATAACTTAGAACACATGGAAGAGAGAGGTGAGGGGCAGTTGTGTATGTGTGCATGTGGTGGACACATCACATTCCTGGTCATGCCTAATAAACACCTTGACCTCCATCTGACAGTGAGATGGGGCAGGAATAAGTCTATTTACCCATTTCCTCTCCCTATTCCATACGCATAACTGTTCACCTCAGAGCTCAAGTATGCCAAGATTATAATTTCTTTATAGAACCAATGCTACATCTTCATGACATTACAAAAAAATAATATGAAAATCGAATGTATTTGCTCATACTTTACTAATCATTTAAAATCATGCCACATTTCAGCCTGCTTCATATTTGGGACTTGACTTTCATGATTAGTTTTTTTTCCCTGGATTTTATAATTGATTTCTTTTCTCTACTTGAGAAAAGAAACATATGCTTTGTTTGCATTTATACCTTTAATTTTGCAATGAATCTAAGAGGGGTGGTTAGAAAAATAAAAACAACCAGAAATAATGAAAGTATTCATTAATACACAAAATGCTGGTTAAGTAAATTATAGAGTAATCATACTATGGTATGTTGAACAACCTTTAAAAGGAAAGGAAGTAGTGTGTGTCTTAAAGTGGAAAAGTATTGGAGACATTTTCAACTGAAAAAAAGCAAGCCTCAGTGTAGTACATGAAGTTTGTCCATTCTCTTTCTTTCCCTCTCTCTCTCTCTCTCTCTCCCTCTCTCTCTCTCTCTCTCTCTCTCAGTATTTTCAAAGAAATATATGGATAAACACATCTATTTTGTTACATGGAAACATCTTTTTCTTAAACTGAATTACAGATACTGTGAATGGTAATTAGCTTTAGGATAAGTGGAAAGCAAGGAGACTTTTGCTATTTATTTATTAATTTTCTATAATGTTTGTATAGTGAATTAAAAGATTTTTAGTGTTCAGTGTTAGTACAATTAAAAAGAGACACTTAGAAATTTGCATCCTATACATCAGACAAAGGTCTAATTACCAGAATTTATAAAGAACTTAAGAAAAAAATTTTCCAAGAAAACAAATAACCCAATACACAAATGGGCAAAGGAACTGAATAGACAGTTCTTAAATGAAGAAGTCTATAAAGCCATGAAACACATAAAAAAATGCTCAACATTCCTAGCCATTAGGGAAATGCAAATTAAACAACTCAGATTTCACCTTATACCAGTAAGAATGGCCAAGATCAATAAAACAAATAACAGCAAATGCTGGTGAGGTTGCAGAGAAAGGGGAACACTCTTACATTTCTGGTAGAGTTGTAGATTGGTCCAACCACTGTGGAAATCAATATGGAGGTATCTTAAAAAACTAAAAATTGATCTACCATATGACCCAGCTGTAACACTATTGGGAATTTACCCAAAGGGAGATGTGTCATCATACCACAGAGACACCTGCATCTCCATGTTCAATGCAGCACTTTTCACAATAGCAAAGATATGGAATCAACCAAAATGCCCATCAACAGAAGAATGGATAAAAAAAAAAAAACTATGGTACATATACACAATGGAATAATACTCAGCAATAAAAAAACGAGATAATGCCATTTGCAGCAAAATGGGTGGAATTGGAGAAAATTATTTTAGTGAACAATCACAAGATCAGAAAGAGAAATACCACATGTTCTCACTCATATGTGAGAGCTGAATCAAAATTATGAGAAGGAAAAAATCTTATGCAGAGGTCGAAACATAAAAAGAAAAGCTAAGGATGGTATTATAGATGGTCTAGAAAATTCATGTAAGAATTCTGACAATGTAAAAAGGAAGTTCACTACGGAAAAAGTTTCCATCTTAAACAGAATTGGAACCCAAGGATATATAGAAAAATATTACCATAAAAAGACAAGCAAATGGAAGAGAAGTCTTTGGTGGGGGGTGGGATGGGGGAGGGAGTACACAAGAGGGTAAGGGGGAACTTATATGTATAATGTACAACAAAATGCATATATGGAAATGTCACAATGAAAATCATGTCAGAATAAGTCACATTAAGGTGTACATTAAAAATTTCCAATTTAAAAAAAAAAAAGAAAGTGATCTTACAAAGCTAAAACCATTGCTGGGGTAAAACATTAAAGTGAAGTTCTTAGAAAAGCCACTGGCAAGGAAATTCATTCTTACTCCACGTTAGTTCCCCAAACATTAACTCTGTAGAGTAGATCAGCTCAGGAGTGGGCCAATTATACACCATCTGGTTACACTGAGAGGGGCAAGAATTGCTTTTATTTCCTGCTCCTTTTTTTCCTTTGGAAGGAATTTTTCTCTCAGTCTCTTTGCACTCTCTTCCTAGGAGAGGCAGAGAGATGTAAAGATTGATGAGTTTTAGAGGAAAACCTGATAAGGACAGTTCTTTCTGCTCCCCGTTTTTCTGCCTGCCTGTAGAGAATCTGCTCTGGTGAGCCCATCTGGAAATCTAGCAGGGAATACCTTGAATTGTCTTTTTTTTTTCCCACAGACTGATGTGAGTGAATATGTTTGCTTGGTTCTAGGGTTCAAAATCAGGAAGTCTATCATTGCTACATGTTCCATGATCACCAATAGTCCTCTTTTGGTGTCCATTTGCTTCATTCCTTTGCCTATCTCAACTGATTCACAATTAGAGAAGGGAAGAGTTACTTAATAGTCTGAAATGCCAATATTATCTTCCATAGAGAGCCACTTCCCACTGTTTGTAACTCCATGTTGTTGTAATTCCATACACTGGAGGAAATCCTTGTTTGATAGACATAATGCACTTGTGGTTGTTATCTTTCTGAGTTCTTTAAATTCAGATATAGCCACTCTTAGGATCAATTTTTCATGCTAAATTTCATTGTCCCTCTATGATATATTCACCATATCCATTGCACAAAGATGGATTCCGCTAGAATTTCTGTGGTCACATACTTTTGTTACCTATTTTTGTAATGCAGACAACAAAATAAAGGATTTACTAACATAAAAAAGAGACATGAGCAAAGGAAATCCTATTTCTTCTTTGTAAAATTAAATCTTGTCTCATACCATATAGTTCTCTACTGTTCCAGGATTCTCACAAATTCAATTTGAGTGAAAATCAGGTTCATCCAAATCTAGAATTTTTTTTAGAAACCATTTTTCTAAACAATAAAAAATTTGAAATTTGGCTCAGAATCCTTAACAACTGAGACCTTTTTCTTTGGGCCTTTATGACTATGTCATAGTCATAAAATGCATTTTATAGTATTCAGTTGAGGGTTATTAAAATGCTGCAGTCTTTTAGAGACAATTCCAATCAGCATCCCTAATTTATATGTAAGGGAAATGTTGAGTCATTAGAGTTTAGAGAATGCCTGGCACAGTTAAAAACTGAAATTCTAAGATTCTAACCCCGAATTACAGAAAGCTCAGCTAGCTTAATTTAGCAAAGATTCACTGAGTGAGTACCATTGCGTGAAACATTGTGTTAGAAAATAGGAAGGTGTTAGAAAACAGAAGCAGTCTATGTCTCTTAGATTCTTAAGTATAAATGGGAGAGGTAGTTGTGAATTCATTTAGTCAACTGTATGATTCTCTTCTTCTGAGGCACCAGGACAGCCAGCCCAAGTATTGGCCAATGGATTAGTGCTAAGTTTGACTTTCAGAACCCTTGATCTTGGGCTGGTAAACGTGGTCCAAAATGTTCTGGAATGGGCATAATTACTTGGTAAGTATAAAACAAAATGCAAACAAAGAAAAACAAAATAAAACCAAAAAAATGTCTTGGAGAATTCCAAGGTTTATTATTTTGGTGAGTGGAAGTTAGTAACTATAAATTAAAATCCAAAGGACCAGGAGTCTAGTAGATCCTAGGACCAGGTGGAAAATAAGAACAAGGCAGAAGGAAAATGAGAAGACCTAAAATCATTCTAGAGAACTGGCTGGCCAGCTTGTAACTCATTTTTGGTGGCTTCTGGCCATGTAAATTATGAGCTAAAGGCCTGAGTTAGGAGGACATGAGCCAAGCACTAGATCATTATGATGTAGGGAAAAGAGGACAGGATTTCAGTAAGTGGTGTAAGTTAGTTGTTATTTTCAACAAGTTCATTTTTAAAAACTGGTGCATGAGAACTCTCTCAGCAGCAGCAGGATTATGCAGAGATGTTGTTGTTCTTGTTAGGTGCCCTGGAGTCAGGTCTGACTCATAGTGACTCTCATATGGTTTTTAATGATTATTTTGGGATTGTTTTGGGAGTGGATTGCCATGTCCTTCTCCAATTTTGGGGTGCTGGGGATGGAACTGAAGGCCGTAGAGAGCACAGGGCAGCACTCCACCAACTGAGCTAAGCCCTAGCCCCTATGTAGAGATTTTGTTGTTGTTGTTGTTGTTAGGTGCCATCGAGTCGGTATCTGACTCATAACGACCCTCTGTACAACAGGGGAAACACTATTGTCAGTGCTTCTCTGCTGTGCATAGGGTTTTCAATGGCAGATTGATTTTTGGGAGGGGGTTGCCAGGTCCTTCTCCCAAGCCTACAGCTTCCGGTGTTCCCAGGTGGTCTCCCATCCAGGTACTAACCAGGCCTGACCCTTCTTAGCTTCTGAGATCTGATGGGATCGGATGCCACAGGGCTATGGCTGCAGGCATTATGTAGAGATAGGGTACTAAAATAAGCAAGAACATTGAAATATACATACTTTTGTAGGACTTAATATATTGGCTTTCTTTTGTGCCATGTGCTTATCTGTAGGTCTTTGAGTAAGGTGGGGTTTTCTAGACACATGAGGAATGAGAGGGGTAGGTTGTTCTCCAAAGGAAAAACTGGAATACTGTTTTCATATTTGTTGTTGTTGTTGTTGTTGTTGTTGTTGTTTGGTGCAGTCAAGTCGGTATCTAACTCAAAGCGATCCTTTGTACGACAGGGGAAACACTATTGTCAGTGCTTCTCTGTTGTTCATAGGGTTTTCAATGGGTTTCCATATTTAAAGGGAACAAATTCCAGACTGTCAAAAACAAATGGAGAAAAAAAAAAAGAGAAAGGTCAATATATCATATGCAGCCAAACCAGGATTATGAGAAAGAAAAAAACCTCTGAATTTATCAATAATTCCAAATGTGAAAAAGGCAGCAAGCTGTTATAGGAAATCTTTGAGCCAGGCAAATGCTGTATGATCACTAATAAAAGGAAGATATTTGTCACCAGATTCTTGAAATATTCCTTTCCATTCCCAAGACTTTTAACAAGTCAAGGGAACAACGGAAGCAGGCTGAGACCTGAACGTTCAGATAAGGGCTATCTGGAGGGCCCCTGACTCCCTCTTGTGTATACTGGGAGTTGGGGCACACTAGTGTGATCTGTAAAGGGAACCTACTTCCTACATCTGTTAAATCAGCTATTCCTTGGAATGATGGCCATGCAAAGACAGAATAAGCTACCATGCTGGTAGCTTCTATTGCTATTCTATGTAGCTTAACCTGCAAAACTTTTCCCCTTGTGGTAAGCAGTGGTAAAGGAGCACTGGGCAGAGGATGAGTGCTGTTGGTCCAGCTGACTGCCACTGGATTTCTGGGTAGCAGTGCAGCTCTCTTGGTTTGTACACATTCCTTGTGGACCTTCCAAGTAGCACTGTTGGATTTCTATGCTGTCCTTGTGGACCCTCCCTGTTTGTCTGATTGGATATTTGACCCAATTAGCAAGTTTAGCTTCCCTGTTAGCTTCCATGTTAGTAAGTTTCAATAAACTTTATACTTGGCATACTGCCTCCAGGTAATTTTCCCACTGCCCTAAGGTAGCTAGGCTGTGGATGCTACAGATGCCAATGTGAATCCTGGTTCAATCACTTAAAAATTTTCTGATCTCTGGCAAGTCAAATAATCTCTCTGAGCCTTAATGGTAAAGCTGCCTCCAGCCCCACAAAAAGATTTGTACTTAATAACGAATACAAAGATTAGAAAATGTTTGTGGTTCATGGGTAGTTAATTTTTATTAACAAATTTCAAGGTAATAGATATTTTAGTGGTGAGAAATAGAAACCCAAAAAGTGAATAGAGAGGAAATAAAAATAATAGGAATGTACCCCGAATGCATGAAAGGTAATCAATGCAAGAAAACAGAGAAATCAGATGATTGCTAGAAGGTGGCATCAAAATAATTTATTTTTATCACCCTTTTACCCCTCCAAGATAGGGAAGATCGGTGAAAATAAGGAAGTTTGGTTAACAATAGCCAGACTGAAGGAAAGAATACACAGAAGGAGATATATCAACAAGTGATTTAGAGCTTGATATGCAGAAAAGGTGGGCTGGGATTTAGCTCAGTTGGTAGAGTGCTGCACTGCAGTTTCTGAGGTCCTGAGTTTGATTCCCAGCACTGCAAAACTGGTAGAAGGACGTGGCAATCCACTCCCAAGGCAATCCCGAAACAGCCATTGAAAACCCTATGAGGGTCGCTATGAGTCGGATACCGACTCGACAGCACCTAACAACAACAACAATGGAGAAAAGACTACTCCTACAAAACTAAAGAGAAGGACAAGATAGCAGGTAGAGCTAGAGATGCAGACATTGGCAAAAGTCTGGACTTTGTTGGTATGTTCTGTCATCACATATTTGCACTAGAAGCTTTGGTCCTTACTGTACTTAAGTTTTCTAAAGCAACTGAAAATTCCTGTCCAATTTCTTCTTCTAGGACATTTTTCTTTCTTTGGTTCCTATGAAATGATTCCCTCTGGATTCTCATCTTCACTTAAACCTTATCAATAGCCTCTTCTTCTGGTTGCTTTATACATGTCAGTGCTCTCCAGGTTTCCAGCCTCAGCCCCTTTCCCTCCCCATATACCTTTTGAATGAGTTTTCCTAGTCCCATCACCTCCATTTGAACTTGAATGTTGATAACCCCAAATCTATGTCTCTGGGTCAAACATCCTCTGGGATTCTGAGCTTTTTTATGTGACTAATTGTCAAGAAACTACATCTAGCTAGATATATTTCACTAACTCCATCACAGTATGACTGTTAGTCTACTATTCATTAGTATAACAAGATACTTAAGATAATGAACCTTAGAAGAAAAAAAGTTTATTTTGACCCATAATTTTGAAAGTTCCATGATTTGTTACTCCTGTTGCTTTGGGCCTGAGGAGAGGTCATGCATCATGGCAGAAACAAGAGAAGAGCAAAACCAGCTTACATAATCAGCCTGAAAGGAAACAGGAGGAAATTGAAGGGGCTAAGGCTTTTTCTCCCCATTGTGGACACAACTACAATGACCTAAACACCTTGTACCTCTTAAATGTTCTACCACTTCCCACTGGCACCACATTGGGGTCCAAGCCTTTAACAAATGCCCTTTAGGGGACATTGAACATCTAAACTATAGCAACAATAAAGACAGAACTCCTCATCCTCCCTCACAAACCACTTCTGGTCATGTCCTGCCCTGCCCAGATCTCCCTCAGGGAGCACTTGTAGTCCACTGCTGGAAAGGTTGTCAGCAAGCAGCCTCTATTCTTAGCTTCTGCTTCAGCTTCAGTGAGCCATCTCAAGTAAGAGTATGCCTTCAGGGGGTAGTTTGGGTCTAGTGACTGAGCACCAGGAGAACCTAAAGTTCCAGCCATTTGGCTTCCCTCAAGCCATCTCTGATGGGCCATAAACTCTCCAGAGCTCCTGCGAAGTCTATGAAGCCATTTTCAGGCCTACCTTGCAGCTTAGCTTCTCCCTCTGCTTAACTCTGCTTCTGCAACCTCCCTTCCACAGGGTTTGATCTCTAATAAACATATATCACAACCATTTCTGTTTCAGCATCTGCTTCCAGAGAACACAAATTACAATACACAAATGCCTGCTTGTTTTCCAAACCAGAAATCTAGGTGTTAGGCTTTCCTTACCCCCTTCATTAAAAGACTGACAATTCTTTTTCTCCTAAATCTTTCTTCTAGTTTCTAGTCACTTTATCTACTACTTTCTACTTGTTTCCAATGTTCTAGTTCATTTTTCACATCCTTGGCAATCCTGTCTTACTAAACTTGAAGGTTAATGTTTCATGCATCAAGTTGGCCCAGAAAAGCCATTGTCCTCCTCCTTGCTGAATTGCAAGTTTGTAAGTCTCTCTTCTTGAACTGTGTCCTCCTCCAGGCTAGAAGCCAACTTCTCTTTGCCTTGGTATTCAACCTCTCCCAATCTTCAATCTTACCCTCAACTCTGGAGCAGAAACATGAGTGTCTGACAACTAGAAAAATTCTGTACACATTTAGATAATTAATAAATGAGTATTACCTAGGTACATGACATTTAAACAATGCCTGGTGTAGTATTATTTAAACCTATAGTTAAATAGTTGTGCCTTATGGAGTATTTGTTTATAAAATGACTCCAGCACATCATTCACACATCATAAAACTGCCCCCTCTTTGTCCTTTAGTTATAATTCATTGTAGAAAAGTTAGCTATGATAGCCCCACTGAGAATATTTAGTGTAGGTAATTCAGTTCACTGGGAGAAGAGAACAGATTTTAACTATTGCTGATTTCTTATATTTGTAGCTCTGGTTTGCTTGGTCAGAATAACCTGACATTGACTTTCTTGTGTGCTGTGTATGGAACCTGGGAAACTATCTCTGGTCAAGGAATAACTGAAAAGAATTGGGCATCCATCTTTATGACGAAATGTGGCTTACATAGCATTCTTCATTCTCAAAGATCAACTAGGATGATACTTACAAAAGAAAACCATATGGTTAAGTTTACAGCCCTGAAAAAATTCCACCCAATAGTCCCCTCCATGGCATTTTCATTTGATTGTGATTTGGATATATACTTTCCCTTGGGATTACCTATTCCAAGATTCTTAAATCAGGGCAAGAAAACTGTTGGCTAAAGTTACTGCTTCCCTTACACAAATGGTCCTTTTTAATTGTATGACTTCCATTTGAAAATGACTGTATGTAGCCAAAATGTTTTAAGTTTATGATCCTGCAAGAACTTTGTTGTGCTTTTTGCCACCGAACCTGGTCTTTTATCTTCTCTCCCTTGTATTTCCTCTTTGCTGAGGTCATCTGAGAAAGATGTGGAGGATTATAGGTAATTGCACATTAGTCTTTTTGTTTGTAGTTTAGCACTGGAACATTTCAAAGCACAGAGAAATTGGCATGGATCACAGTTTATTGTTTAGAATTTCAATTTTTCATTCAACAAATATTTATGAAGTGCTGGCTGTGTACTAGCTCTGAAAGTACATATGTGTTCATATGTCTAAGGAGCCATGTTTGCTGGAAAAATGTTGAAGTCAGTAATGATTCCTAATTGTGATGACGGCCATAAGGAAAAGCACAGGAAAGCACTGAAGGGTCATCTGATTCCACACTGGTGATGTTGGCTTCCTTTCCAGGTGTGTGTTACCTAGTCCTTAGGAGAGTTCTAGTAAGTCAGGAAAGAGGAGGAGGTGGTTGAATACACAAGATGGAAAGTGTCTTCTGAAAAGGGAAGATTTTGTAGAACTAAGAGCTTCTGTTTATAAGGAAAGTGCAAAGAAAAGAGTAACAGAAAAATGTGAGGCTGGCAGAAAAGGATGGTTATATATAAGCACTTATAATTTTCCATCTTTAATTTTCTGGAAAATCTGGGTTCTAAAGATTATAATCTTTATTTTCTAACTGGGGTGCAATATAATGATGTAAAATGAAAAAGCTGAAAATTGCAACACATATTTAAAAGGAAGGATTGACCCATAGGTAGAACAAAGGATTTGGGAGATAGAGATTTAGAGAGTCTGGATAGAGAAGCAAAGGAGGGGCAAGGAGTGGAGGAGGAGGTGGTAGAGAGAGGGAACATGGTGGACTAGGAGAGACAGAGAAAGACACATGCACATGCAGTCACATGGAAAAGATGGTGATAGTGAGAGACTCACAACAGAGGAGGTAGGGGCTCCTAAAGAAAAGAACACACTTAGAGACAGATAGGTAGTGAGAGAGCAAAACGACAGACCGAGACACACATAAAAGACAAAATTTGAACAGAGTGATAGAGAACAAGAGATGGCAGTTCTAGATGGCAGAGACTAGAACCTTAGGCATGGAGAATTCTATTTTCAAGGTTTTTAAGGATGATCTCCTGTGTGCTATTTTATGTAATGTTTGTTGTTTCTCCATAAAAAGTTTAATAAAGCTACCCCGCTTACTGATGTTTACAGAATTAGGGTTTTTGCATTTGGATATATTCACATGCTCAGTCTGGCCCCACAGATACCCAGTTATGCATCACAGAGGTGAGCACTAGAAAGACTAGGCAAGGCCTGTGTGCCCCATTAGAGCTTGGGGTTCCTCACAGATCAGTTCATTTCAGAGGTGACTCTTCTCGGATACCAGGACTTATGGATGCATAAGGGCCTCTGGGAAATCTGGTTGCATCTCAGGAAGAGAAGATTGAGTATCATCTTGTCTGAGAAATCTTCCCATTCCTCACAGACCTAGGTAGGTGCCTTTCTTCTGTGTTCCTGTAATACCCTGCCTCATCCCATCTTCCACAGGGAAGATATGGGTGAACTCTATTCACATGAGGTCACATATTCTCATTCTTTCGATTTATTTTGATGGACACCATGGAAACTGATATTAGTAGAAACATTGGATTCTCATTTTTTGTAATAAATGGGTACAATATATGCAGGCTATCAGCCTATTTGTTCATAGCTACACCTTTATGTAAATGGATCCTAGAAACTAACATTGATGGAAAGAAATGTTCAGAGTTGTTTACTTCAAGCAAAGCTGGAACAAATTCTCCTCCATCTCTTTGTTTCTCTAATTCACAAAGATCAAGTTCAGTGGTTTATAGGTAACTGATAATGAATGTTACTGTTGCCATAATACTTAGGAGAACAGTTAGAAGATGTTAACAGACTTGCTCAAGGTGAGAGTAATAATAAGTGGCAATTAAGGTCCAGATGATAGATCCTTTAGCATTTACCTTTCTGTTATTTCTACTTAACACTATTGCTTCTCACTTCAAAGGAGTTCAGTAACTCATACAAAGAATATGGATGCTTCAATAAGCACAGTCCACAAACTTATGCTGTCTCTAGATTATAAGGAGACCAAATAGAAATTATACATGGTACGATCCAACTTACTACCTTAATTTTGTCCTGATAAACCATACCAATTATCTTTATCGCCAATGGTCAAATGCCTTGGCCTTGTTGTTTTTTTCTATTTGTAAGGCACAACTAACTATGGACAGAGAATTACAGCAAGAAAAGCCTGATTGCCAGGTTATAGGACTTGGAAATGGCTTCTTCCATTCTGATGGGCATGTTTTGTGGTAGAAACAGATCCATGATCAGTGACAGGAATAACTCCAGTTTGAAAGTGAAAAGTGAAAGTGAATGAATAAATTATGTAACAAACAGCAGCTAGACCAACAATTAGGGATGAGGGGGTGTCCAATGGGGCAATTGTGTCAACTAGGGGAATACCATTGCAATACAGTATGAAAGAGCAAGTGGTAATCTGGAATCCTGGATATGAGAAGTGGGCATCAGGAAACAAGAGAAGCAGAAAGCAGAGCCCCATCCCTTCATCTGCAATGGCAAGATGTCCTGGTGCCAAGAAGATAGTGTGAGACTGAAAGCATGGAAGGAACATCTCAGACTGAAAGATTTCTGAATACACTAGACTAGGAACTCAGATACTATATATATATATATATATATATATATATATATATATATATATATATATATATATGATGCTGGACTTGTAGAAAAGTAAAGAGGTTAATTCAAGGAATTATAAATATAAATGCTTAAAGTCCATGTGCCTAAAGTCAGGCATGGTCTTAGAGAAAGTGGTGATCTAGGTGTGCAGATTCTCAGAGTCAAGATCTAAAGCATAGAGAAAGGTCACAGTGTGTAAGGATCAGAAATGGCTTAATAATTGCTTGTGGAATAGGTAGCAGTACATTTTGGAGCATCTGAATCAACTGCTGATGCAGAGATGTGTAAAGAGAAAGAAAAGTCATTATAAACAATGCTTGATTCAAAACAATGGGCTTGCAGCACAAAAACAAGTAAAATGTTAGGATGAAATATCTGGGGTAATTCTAAGAATACATCATTTGGTTAGATTGTGCATAAGTAATAAACACTTTCATTCACTGCTTTTGCAAAACAGCAGCAACAAAACCAAAATGAAACAAAACAAATTTGTTTGTATTGTCTTGGTGTTGAATAGAAGACTGTGGAGAGGAAAAAACCCTCAACATATAATGAAACGTTTAAATAATAGAAGTAATCAAATTTTTGCACACAGAATTTATTTGCACTGAATGAATCCATCAATTAAAATCCCTGGTTATATATTCTTCCAATGAGCCATCATCATCAGAAATGGATTCCATTATTATCTAATAATCACATGCCAATGTAGGAGTTTACCTAAGATTAACCTAATAGAGCCTACAGCCATAGCTTTATGGCAACTGATCCTGTCAGATCTCGGAAGCTAAGCAGGGCCGGGCCTGGTTTGTACTTGGAAGGGAGACTGCCTGGGAACACCAGGTGCTGCAGGTTTGGGAGAAGGACCTGGCAACCCACTCCCAAAAATCAATCCATCATTGAAAACCCCATGAACAGCAGAGAAGCACTGACAATAGTGTTTCGCCTATTGTACATAGGGTTGCTATGAGTCGGATACCAACTCTACGGCACCTAACAACAACAAACTAATAGACATTATTTAGTTAATGGCCATGGGCTAGAGCCATGTAAGAGCCATGGGCTAGAGCAAATTTTCAGTACACATATTAATAACATTCCCTAAAAGATTTTAAAAGCATCCTGATCACTGTTTAGCTCTGAAAGAATTGATAATGATTATCTGTAGTTGGAATATTAGTCTTTCTAGGGCATCCCTACTCTACCCAGGAAACCTTTTAGAGCTATAGTCAAATTGAACCATAGCTTATGGACGCAGGAGTGGATGGAGAAGAGAAATTAATTTTACTCATTGATTTTGCTATATGAAATGATGCTAATGTACCTGTCTGATCTTCTGTTATGACTACCTCTATTCTTTGTCATGTTGGTATTGAGAGATGGGAGACTGGACAATAGAGAGAGATTAACACAGACTTTATAGGACATATTGTGGTCACATCCTGTCTCTTAGCCTAGATTTAACAGCATCAGGTTTTAAAGGTTCGATGGCTCAAAACCAAACAACCCAACTAAACAAAATCCAAACCAAACACCACATTATATTCACCACATTAGCAAATGTAGCACTATAAATAATTCAGCCCCAGTGGCATTTCTCAATACAGATGAACTCAGGTCACTTTGCTGCATTAACTCTGATGATTTTGTTCTCATTTATTTTCTAATACAATTCTGGTTCATCTGTAATGGGTTTCTTAGGTCATTTATTTAAAATAGCCAGGCTCATCCTGCACTCCCACAGAAACAATGTCTATCTCTCAAATTGATAGTTGCAGGGAGGTCTAATTGATTTTTGTGTATACGTAGTGAGAAAGATCTGTGTGCCTTTTAAAGTGATTAGCGTCACAGTGGCTGGAATAAAGTTGGTCTAGATTAAAAAACAGGCTCATCTCCTGGAATGTGGAGTGTAAATCCTAACTATGCTTCAATTGGCTGATTGTTGTACTTTTCTGAGTAGGCAAACAAAACTGATCAATCTTCCAGGGGTACAGAAGGATGAATATAATTGCTCAGCAATTTTGGTCAAGGTAGAATATTGTAGCAAAATGCTATGCATTTTCTTTATGATATGTGATGATGTATGTAGATTAAATAATTCAATTTTCCTAGCTAGATGTACTAGATGCTCATTCTGGAGGGAGAATTTCTTTCTTTTCTTTACTCTTTTCTGCCTCCAAGGTCAAAGATACTATCCCAACCTCAGAGTTCCTAAATAAAACTATCCTTCTGAAAAGGTAGTTTTGGACAACCATGTTATATACCATGTGAGCCTGTGCCATATGACATTTTTCCCCAAGTGATGAGACTAGGTGAGTGGAGTGGTGGTCAGCCAATCCATAGCAGGGGCACTAGCTAATAATGTGACCTTGTACAAAAGTTCTGTTCCAAATAGATAGGTGGCTATTAGTTGAGGCTTATGGACCCCTGGGAAGTCTCTCATCCCCAATGTCTTTGCTGTTCCACCCTAGGACCACAGAGTCCTCTTCTTGTTGCTTATCTGTTACTTTACTATCTCCTACTTGTCTTTACGCCAGTAGCTGTTGCACTATGGCATCCAATCCCATCAGATGTCAGAAGATAAGCAGGGTTGGGGCTGGTGAGGACTCAGATGGAAGACCACCTGGCAACACCAGATACTGTAGGCTTGGGAGAAGGACCTGAAAACCCACTCCCCAAAATCAATCCACCACTGAAAACCCTTTGAATAGCAGAGAAGCACTGACAATAGTGTTTCGCTTGTTGTACATAGGGTTGTTATGAGGCGGATATTGACTCTACTGTTGTTGTTGTTGTTAGGTGCCGTCGAGTCAGTATCCAACTCATAGCGACCCTCATAGGGTTTTCAATGGCTGACTGTTTCGGGATTGCCTTGGGAGTGGATTGCCAGGCCCTTCTCCCATTTTTGCGGTGCTGGGAATTGAACTTGGGGCCTCAGAGACTGCAGCGCAGCGCTCTACCCACTGAGCTAAATCCCAGCCCATTGACTCTACAGCACCTAACAAAAACAACTTGTCTTTATAATTCTTCTGTTACTGGAGTAACTGATCTTATATTAAATTTCTCCTGTTGAAATAGATATAGCTGCTTTATATCTTTTAATTGAAACTTTAGTGATAAAGAGGGTGAGGGCATATTAATTATTCATCTTCAATAATAGATACAGGATGGACAGAGAATGTGAAAAAAAGCAGACTTTCTAGTCAGATGTACCTGTTCAGAAAGAACATATCAGTTCAAATACTAGTTCTATTCTCATTAATTTGACCTGGATCATTTGTTTCATTGACCCTCTATCTTCACATCTGTAAAATGAAATGGTAACACATACCCCAAAATATTGCAGAGAGAATCTTATTCCCAACAGCCTCAAGAAAATCCCAACAGCATAAATAGAGCTGATTAAATTAAGGACAGATGTATCCAGGCTACTGGAATAGAGTATAATATAATAAGGTACAATTAATTTTTCAGTCCTATGGGCAGGTTTCAGGCTAATAACTTCAGTGGATGTAAATGAAATTGAGCCAGTTTACAGAGAGGAATCACGGAAGTCAGCATTACTCCTCAATAGATGTACATGCAGTAAGTACATATTTCTTATCACAATGATCTGGGATACATGACTTAGCATATTAAAGTTTTTAAGAAGTCTGAATAAAAAAGAGACAAAGTTAATCAGCTCTTTCTAAATGGCAATAAGTATGGCTACCACAGTGATTTTACATCTTACAGCTTCATCCCTTGGAGAGAGATTATACTACCTTCCTCCTGGTCTGTAGGTCTGAACATCCCAGATAAGGAATTTTGTTGCCCATTTTCTGGCCAATAAGCTAGTCTGGGGTAGCGCATGTGATCTATGCTATACTAAGGATCCAGCTTCTATAGAACAATTTAAGAAGGAGTAAGAAGGTCAGCCATTTCCTAGGTCCTATAGCTGGAAACCCATGGTAGGCACCATCAAGTCAGATCTGACTCATAGTGACCCTAAGTACAATAGATGAAACACTACCCAACTGCTATGCATTTGATCTTTTTATGTTTGAGCCCATTGTTACAGCCACTATGTTTCTGCTCATTTTGATTCATGCCACATTAGCAAAAGGAGGTCCTAGGGGCTTTACTTCATTCTTATCATTAAGGCCAACTCTACTTTGAAGGGGCAACTCTTCCCCATTTATTTCTTGAGGGTCTTCCATCCTATGGAGCATGAGGTAGACAAGAGTCTAAAGGGATAAAAATAAGAATCAAGCTAGTGGAATATAACTGAATTTTAAGGTATAAAAGGTGTAGTGGTACAGAGGAGAGAATCTTTAGTGAATGACATACAATGTAAGAGGAAGAGCCAAAGTCAACGGCAAGGTTTAAAATCTCAATCTCAGTAACGAAAGAAATATTTTTAAAAAACACAACATGCCTAAAACTGTTCCAAGTATTTGTATGCATTAACTAATTTAATTCTCTCCCCCCCTTTTTTTTTTCCTGTACTGGAGGTTGAACCCAGGGCCTCGTGCTTGCATGCTCTGCAAGTGCTGGACCACTGAGCTGCACCCTCAGCCCTTTTTTTTTTTTTTTTACTTTTTGACACAGGGTCTCGCTAAGTTACGCAGACTGCCTCTGGTCTCGAACTTGCGATCCTCCTACCTCCGCCTCCCGAGCTGCTGGGATAACAGGCATGCACCACCACAACCACCTCACTAATTTAATTCTTATAACAACCCTGTGTGGTAAGGAAACAGGCTCACTGAGGTTAAGTAACTTGTAAGACCACACAGTGGGAAGGTGGCAGAGCAGAGCTTGAGACCTTCCAGGTCACTTTCAGGGTGACAACATGGCAGTAGCTGTCAGACTTCACTTGGAAACCATCGCATGGTTTCTGGTGGTTGCTGTGGTGGAAGACAGAACACATTTCCTGCAGTTTCATTTACTTTGATTAATAGAGAAGGGATAGATTTATTCCAGGGACTTGAACCTCAGGTCCTTGATCAGGTGGCTTAAATTGGTAACAGAGACCTACTCCTTGTCCTCAGCCTTGCCTATCTGAGGTCTATGAACCTCCCAGTACACAAGCATAGCCCACCATCTGGTATTTTCCTAGAGAAGAAGATTATGGAAATATCTCATCATTGTGTTTAAATATGGATCTCTAGATTATTGCTAGGATAGGTGACTTATCAGTTGGATAGTACTTAAACTAGATAAGAACCACTTACTAATTTATTTCCTTAATAACTTAGTGATGATGAAGTGAATAACAAGTTATTAAAAGTTATAGACTGGTAAGATTCATGTCCCTTAGATATTTTAATGGTTTAAACTCATTTCCCCTTTGTGTACATAATTTATAAAAGTAGGATTTGTAGTTCTCACTCATCTTTGGAATGTATGGAGTTCACACCTCTTCCCTCCCACTCTATTATACCATTATATTTTCTCCTCCCTAAATAGAAAGAAATTGCACCACCCGTTCCTCCTCCCATAATACTAAGAAGAATAACACTACCATCTGATTCATTTTATGACACTAGTGATTTTCCCACAGAGGGATAACTGTTGAGTAAGTATTTTCCACTCTCTCCTCATTTCCTGGAGTTGAAGCTCTTGTGTCCCTGACTTAAGCAAAAATACTGCTTGACTAAGGTACCATGCTCTATTTCAAATCGGTTTGCTACCAAATTTTAGCTATTAGAATATTTTTTAAAAGACAAACTTCCCATATTCAAATACCACTCACATGACCAAAAATAAACTAGGCACTTTTTCAGTTAGTTGATCACTTTACTAAGCAACTTTCAAAACAATTCTTTATTATTGTACTCCTTTCAGAAATATAACTTTTAAGCTAAAACATTGTTTTAAGCATTGTCTAAACATTGTTTAATATACTTATCAAAGCATCCACAAATATATAAAGCATCTTCATATTATTTGCATCATTAACATTTTCTAGCTTGAGAAACTATATCAGTTTCTGTGTTAATAATAGTCATTGGTAGATCTCAGACAAGCTAAACGATTTTCAAGCACAACATGTCACAGCACAAATAACAAGCACAGCAGCAGCAATAACAGCAACTCCAACTACTGGAATCACTGCTTCTACTGGTAATTTTTGCCTACTGGCTCTATGAGTTAGCCTTATTCCCATCTTAAAGATGAGATACCTGAAGCTGAAGATATTTCAGTTTTATTCAAGGTCAACGGACATGCCCAAGGCAGAAGAACAAGATAGCTGTTTTTCTGCCTTTCAAGAATATTTAGGTATTGAGTATTTTGTTATATCAAGATTTTAATATGTCAAGAAAATTTGCTTCTCATATAAACAAAATAAATGTATTTGCACAAAAATACTACTTTAAAAAGTGTCAATCCTGACAATCCAAAGTCTTTGGTGAGTGTGCCAGGCTCTCTCTATCCTCAAAAATTTTGTGATTCTCCTTGGAGCAAAAATACTGGAGAACTTCACTTGGATATCAGTCAATAGTCTGCTGTGCTTGGTCTGCAGTTGTATTAATCCAGCTTACATGACCACTCAAGTCTGGAGCTCTGCTGTTCATGTGCCATCCTTGGGCACAGAAGATTTTGATGACCAGGGAACAAGGGAACCTCGGATCTTGGTTACATACAATCATTCTCCTCTGAGGGCTTGCTACTTTTTTAGGTTGCTATTGCAGGTCATATGGGAGATCAGTCAGGGTGCTTACCGATCTGTCTCTCCCTTTTAAAAGCTGTGTTCTAACTTATCAGAGGCATCAATTCTTTTTTCTGCCTGTACTTCCTGAGCCTCAAAGCATCATTTCCGCTCTTTCTGCTTCTCACTTGGTCAATGTCTCTAGACTGGTTTTGTAAAAGATTGACTGGTCAAAAAGGGGTGGATATAAGCAGAGCACACACAATCTATCCTGCCAAATACATTCCTGTGGAAAGGTAATCAACATTGGCACTTTTAGTTTTTTGAAAAAATTACCAAACCCTAAAGCTTTTCCTTTCTATTCTAAGCTAAAATGCATAAAAAATGTGGCTAATGATATTTGCATTAGCTCTGAGAACTAGAAGGAAATCATTTCCTCTCCAATTCCTGGTAGTAAGTAGAAATAGCTGGTGATGCTGACCAGATTCTGACTTATAATAATAATATAATAATAATAATGTGTTATAGTTTATTTTCTAACTTTAATGAGATTCAAAGTAAATTTTCTAAAAGCAAAGGAAAACATATACACTTGTATGTTTTTTTCTATTGCCATCTTGTCAGTGATACCCACAATCCGATGGAAATGCCAATTTTTTTCAAAATGCAAGAATACAGCATTCTCCAGAAGTATTGAATAGACTCATCTCCTTTCCTCATATTCATTTTTCCTGTACTCAGGAAGATGTTTATAATGAAAATATAAAAGTTCATTATGAATTTGGATAAATTATTTATTTTATTATCAAAATTCATTTTTTTGTTCCATGATAAAAAATATTTATATACCATAGATTTATTCCAGTTTTAGCTCTTCTATGTACAAATGGCCAAAAAGTTAATGTTGCTCTGTTGCTGTGTTCAGCATTTTCTTTAGTACTTTTGTGCAGGCATTGAGTCTAAAGCACCTTCTAGTTAGGCAATGATTTGCCCTGCAAAGTTGTTTGGATAAAAAGGAATGTTTTAGTTTAATTGAGGAACATATATTGTGCAGCTTTAGATCATTAATAGATTTGGATTCTGAGTACCTCATACCCTATATGAGGGCTGTGTGGTTGTGGCTAAGTCTTGATGCATCCTGTGATATTACTTCCCCACTTTTAAAACAAATGAAGGTAGTAGTGATTTGTTTTGAAGCTTTACCCATGATTCCCTTCACTTGTTTTCTCAGCACCTCACAAGACCTTTGCTAAAGCAAATTCAATATTTTACAGATTAAGGAAACTTGAAAATAGTTATATCCAACAAAGAGTAAAGAACCACTGTTTATACTTTTGTGGAATATCTGTACACAGAAATATATGATGACAGATGAATTTAGTACTTTGTAAGATGTTACCAGGGAACTTTCTTTTTCATTTCATGTTCACTCTAGTGTTAAGACTTAGCAATTTAGGAAATAATAATCTTTAAAAAGTAATGCATTTTGGGTTACAGAAAAAAGTGGGATAAATGGAAAAAAAATTGTTCAGAATGTAGTTGACTTATAAAACTTTAAATGTTATTTTAAACCTCAAAATCCCCATAAGACCTGGATCAAAGACCCAGACAATGTGCTCATTAGTAATAAAGAAGCACTTAGTAAAAAAAAAAAATTAAGAGAATACCATACCTATGTTTTGTAGTATATTTCTAAAATGAGTGTACAATTGGGAAAATAAGATAAAAAGTTTCACTAACCCTGTCAAGTCAGTGTTTCTTGAACCAGGAAAGACCACAGAACTTGACAAGTATCCACAGAAGCCTTAGTTCAATGTGGTTGTAAAATACATGACCAAAACTCTTAGCAGAAACAGGTGATGGCCAGTGCCCATTCTAGGAAGTATTTTCTTTTATATTTCACTAGGAATTATCCAACTGTTCTTTTTTTTTCACAGTCCTGAAGGATTGAACCCAGGGCCTCATGCATGCTTTGCAAAGGGCTCCACCACTGGAGCTGTACCTTGGCCCATTTTTTAATCTTTGATTTTGAATTGGGGTCTTGCAGCCTGCCTCTGGTCTCAAAAGTGCAATCCTACCTCCACCTTCTGAGTCACTGAGATTACAGGCATGCACCACCTCACTCAGCTATCTAGCTATTCTTGAAAAGCACCTCTAACTGGACTTCTAACGGTTAAATATTAGCTCATAGTCACATAATATCTTGGTTTTCTGGATGGTATAAAAACAGGGTTTCCACTCTGCCACATTGCCCACTGAGCTGTACCACCTTTTTCCTAGGGTTAGAAAGTCCTCTCAGCCAAAAGCAACCATCTTGTTTCTGTTGGTGGTTGGACTGAAGATGTTTGCATGGTTAGTGACCTCTATCACCCAAAGAGAAGCAGGTGAAGCTGAGGTTAGTGCAATATTGAAGTGTTAGTAGAGTTTTCATAACTCAGGAAACTCTCTTAGCTGAGCTGGTTCTCTTGAAATGTTGAGTCCTGTTTTCCGTGGCATGGGGCAGCTGATGTTGTCACCCTGTGGTCAGGAGCAGGAAAGATAGTGGGGTAGAGAGAGATTAGCGGTCTGCAAATATGTAACTCATATTGTATGGCAGCAAGGAGTTGACAGTCCTCAGGGACCACAAATGGGAGAAGACCAACAGCTCAACTGAAATAAAACCAACGATGATTAAAAAGAAAAAAAGTAAGAGAAATATATTCGAGTAGTTCAGAGTTTGATACATTACTCTATGAATAAATTTTATATTGCCTACCTTAAAAGGTAAAGTGTTAGATGAGATAATATATGTAAGGAACTTCACATAGTGTTAGGATTATAGTCATTAGTCAATTAAAAACATGCCAACTTGTATTATTATTATTATGTATGAGAGAATGGATCAGTACAACTTAACTTTAGCAGCCATATTATTTCATTGGAATGTTCCCCCTATTTGCACTAGAGAATTTTGATCCTCATTTCAGTTCCTGTACCTGACACTGTGGGTGGAAAAACTCCACTCATGAATTTGGAGACAGCAGGCACATTGCTGCAGCAGCTGCCATCCAACCGAGTGTGGTTAGTTTGTATAATTGAAGCCAAGCAAATCTAAGGCAATGCTGGCACACAGATGTTTCTGTGAGGCTAAATAAAGAACAGTGATCCCATTTTTATGGGGAGTGTGGGGGAAGAAGAAAAGTGTTCTTAACAGTAGGGAATGGCTTCGGGTCTAGGAACCTGAGAGTATGTCTAAATGTGAGAAAATATTGAGATGAAGCCGCACAAAAATTTACTTAGTTGTCCAGATGTTTCCAGAAATGCAATCTTTTGATTTCATGTTGATTAAATCAGGGAAAGATTACATTTTTTGTGTGTGGCATTGTGAGGTAGTTTCAGTATCTTTGTGGCTGGCTGGTAGATTTCTCTATTGAGAAATATGCTGCAGATGTAGGCTGGACCCGCACAGCTGCTTTCTAGGGTTAGTCCGCTACTGGAGCCTTTCTTCAACCTATGAAGGGCTGTTCCATGTGAAGCTCACATACAGATGGAGACTATTTTGACATTTGGTTCATTAACATGAACCAGTTGAGTTTAGTGTCTTGGTAATTTCAAGTCAAAAGATAAAGCAATGACATTTAACACTCCTCCCACTCCTCAGATCTATTTGAAAAAGTTCAATGAACAAAGATTCTTCTGATGTGCAAGGAAATTAAGTCACTTCATATTTTCAACAATGTCGTGTCCTTCAGCTTCTGTGAAATATAGCCAGATCAGCTCTTTGCTCAGGAAAAGGTCATAGAGAGTGAACAGGATGGGGATGGGTACAACATGTCCCACAAATCAAGGGTTCTAAATTTTGGTTGTGGAGGGAATGAATTTGAATATTTATAAAAGAAGTGTTATTGACATGAAGAGTAAGATAACCCAACACAACTTTCAACTTCATGTATCTTATGAAGTGGAAATGTAAATGGAAAAAGCATATCAGTCATATGAAGGACATATATATTCAAGTTTCAGTTTCCTTAACAATAAATGAAAAATTCAAACTTACATTTTATAAAATCAGCTGTAAAGAGTTATACCTAAGTCACAGTAGATGCAAAAGAAAGCACTAGTTCTCCTACTTTTTCCTTTATCTTTTTAATCACGACTTTAGTTATAAGCGCATATTCTTAGCATGCAGAGAAATAGAAGGAAAATGATGACACAAATCTTTGGGAGAAGGTCAATTTCAGTGCTCTACTCCATGATTTATTTTTTCTGATCATGTCATTGGATAGATTATATAGCCGTGAACAATGCATTGAGAGGAGAAGGGTCATAATGGACCAATTTATGGTGATGAATAATCGTTATAGTCATTTTAACAAATCAGTATGTGGAATGTGTGCACAATGTCATCGTTGTTGTTAGATGTTAGTCAGGTCCAACTCATAGAGACCTTATGTACAACAGAATGAAAGACTCCCCAATTCTGTGCCGCATACATGATCATTTTTGTGTTTAAGCTGGGTCAATTGATCTAGTTAAAGGCCTTCCTTTTTTTTCATTGACCTGCCACTCTCCCAGATATGATATCCTTCTCCAGGGATTGGTCCCCCTTGACTACATGTTTCAAATATGTAAGATGCAGTCTAGCCATCCTTGCTTCCAAGGAGCACTCTGGTTGTACTTCTTTTAGGACAGAAATACTAGTTTCTGCCTTTTTAATCATATGATCTAAGAACATTGAGCCTACGATGTTGAGCTGCTGTATAACAGTCTATATTGGAAGTATCTTGGTACTGTGAAATGAGGAGCTTACTTTGACCATAGGCTCCAAGCAGGAAACATCTTCAGAACACCCCAAACTGAATGTGGCTGTTCCTCAGGATGACAAGGAATGTGACCAGCAGAGAGAACACAGCCAGAAAGTAGTCAGCTTAGTAAGAGAGTCAAATGACAGGAATAGGTATTTTAGAGAGAACATTAATGGGAAGCAAAACTCAAAAGCAATTAAGTGATAAAGACTCAAAACAGATTTCAACAAAGCTCTCAGGATGACACAATAATAGAGCTGGTTGGGATAAAAAGAAAACATTGTAGAAGATATGGAAAATCAGAAAATCTGAAAGAAGCATCCAGTTGAGATCAGAACAAACACTGTCACTTTTCTGGCCAGTCTTTAAGTAAGGGATAGCTGAATACTAGTATCAGGACCCCATAGAATAATAATTGGCTTGTAATTACAGTAAATATTGTTGTTGTTAGGTGCTGATGAGTTGGTTTCAACTCATAGTGACCCCATGCACAACAGAATGAAACACACCCCACACTGTGCCATGCCAAGCAATAATGTCAGTGCTTGTCTGCTATTAGTAGGGTTTTCTTTTCTTACTTTTCAAATGGAGACATTTCTGTTATTACTTAATTTTTCATTTTTTAATATCCCCTGTATTTATAAATGTTGATGGGATACATAGTAATAAGGCTTGTGCTAATCCTACTATACAAATATTACATCATCTTTGATTACACTTTCATCAACTTACATATTTCGCAGACCATCTTAAATAATATATGGTAAAAATTGTATGCATTTTTGAGTTATGTTCCCTTATTTTCTCATGTATTTGTATTGTCCCATTATCTATTTTGAGACTATCCCCTCCCTCTTTATCCATCCATATTATTTCCCTTCTCCTTACCTACTTCTTCAGTCTCTACTACCCCCACTAGCCTCCTTCCCTATTCTTTCTCCTCTGTTTTCATGTTCCCTTCTTAGATAAGTCCAAGTGACTTTATACATATTTAAAAATATGTGTGTATGCACACACACACACACATATACACACATAGATACATATTTTTCTTCCTTTAAGTTAGATTTAGCTCCCATAAATGAGTGAGAACATGTGGCATTTCTCTTTCTGGGTTTGTTCACTTAAGATGATATTCTTCAGTTTCATTTTGCTGCAAATAACATTATTTCATTCTTTCTCATTGCTGAGTAATATTCCATTGTGTACACATACCACAGTTTTTAAATCCATTCTTCTGTTTATGGACATCATGGTTGGTTCTATATCTTCATGATATAGCATGAAAAGTGATGCATTAAATAGGGAAATGTAGGTGTCTCTGTAGTATGATGATTTATCTTCCATTGGGTATATTCCCAAGAGTGGTATAACTGGGTCACATTGCAGTTCTAATCTTAGTTTTCTGAGGTATCTCCATATTGATTACCAAGCTGGCTAAACTAATTTACACTCTCTCCAGCAGTGTAAAAGGATTTGTTTTTCTCCATATCCTCGAAAGCATTTGTGATTGATTGTTTTCTTGATCTTGGCCATTCTTATTAGAGTGAGATGAAATCTCAGTGTTGTTTTGATTGTGACTTCACATCAACAAAACAAAATCCTTACAACTGGATCAGTATGCAACTTCACAATAAGTGGAGAAAAGATTGAGCTTGTCCATGATTTTGCTTTACTTGGTTCTATAATCAACACCCATGGAAGCAATAGTCAAGAAATCAAAAGACACATGGCTTTGGGAAAAGCTGTGGTGAAAGATCTCTTTAAAGTATTGAAAAGTAAAGATGTCACATTGAAGATAAAGGTGTGCCTGACTCCTGCCATGGTATTTTCAGTTGCATCATATGGTTGTAAAAGCTGAACATTGAACAAGGGAGACAGGAGAAGAATTGATGCTTTTGAGTTATGGTGCTGGAGAAGAATATTGACTATACCATGGACTGCCAAAAGAACCAACAGATCTGTCCTAAAGGAAGCACAACCAAAATGCTCTTTGGAAGCAAGGAAGGTTACACTGCACCTTACATATTTTGAACATGTAGTCAGGAGGGACCAATCCCTGGAGAAAGACATCATGGTAGGAAGAGTGGCAGGTCAATGAAAAAAAGGAAAACCCTCCACTAGATGGATTGACACAGTGTGTGCAACAATGGGCTTAAATAGAAATAAGATCTGTGTGCCTGGGACACAGGGAATGTTTCATTCTACTGTACATAGAGTGGCTATGAGTCAGACCCAACTCTACAACACCCTAACAGGAACAATGACTAGGGATAATGAACAGTTTTTCATGTGTTTCATGGCCCTTGAAACTTCTTCATCTGAGAACCGTCTGTTCATTTCCTTTGCCCATTTATATATTGGCTCATTTGCTATCTTGGAATTTGCTGTCTTATGTTCTTTGTATATTCTCAAAACTAGTCCTCTGTCAGATGTGTAGGATGCAAAAATTTTCTCCCGTTCAGTGGACTCTCCCTAACTCTGTTGATTGTTTCCTATGTTGTACAGGTTTTTAATTTCATGTAATCCCATTTGTCAGTTCTTGTTGCCATTTCTTGGTCAATTGGATTCTTGTTAAGGAAATACTTTTCTGTGCCTATGTGTTGAAGTGTGCTTCCTATCTTTTCTTCTAGTACTTTTAAGGTTGCCAGATTTATGTTGAGGCCTCTTATCCATTTCAAACTGACCCTTGTGCACACTAGGAGATATGGGTCTATTTTTAATTTTCTGCAGTGGAAATCTAATTTTCCCAGCACCATTTATTAAAGACACTATTTTTTCTCCATTGAGCATCCTTAGCCCTCTTGTCAGAAACCAACTGGCTGTAGTTGCATGGGTATATCTCTGGGTCTTGATTCTGTTCCATTGGTCCTCAAGTCTATTTTTGTGCCAGTACCAAGCTGTGTTTGCCACTATAACTCTGTAGTATTGTTTGAAGTCAAGGATTGTGATTTTGCCTGTACCATTTTTGTGGCTCAAGATTGTTTTGGCTGTTTGTGTTTCCATATGAATTTTTGGATTATTTTCTCTATTTGTGCAAAGTATGTCATTGGGATTTTAATGGGGATTGCATTAAATCTGTAAATTATTTTTGGTAGTATAGCCGTGTTATAATATTGATTCTCCTGATCCATAAGCAGGGGAGGTCCTTCCATCTTCTAGTATCCTCTGTAATTTCTTTCTTCAGTGTTTTGATGATTTCCTTGAAGAGATATTCAGGGTCTTTGGTTAGATTGAATCCTAAATATTTAACCTTTGGTAGGCTATTGTAAATGGGATTATTGCCTTCATTTTCTTTTCTTCCTCTTCATTATTGGTGTAAAGGAAGGTTACTGATTTTTCAGTGCTAACTTTATATCCTGCTACTTTGCTAAAGGAGTTAATTAGCTCTTAAGCACTTTCTAGAGGAATGTTTGGGGTCCTTTAACTAAAGGATCATATTGTCCACAAATAAGGGTAATCCAGCCTCTTATTTGCCTATCTGTATCCCTTTGATATCTTTCTTTTGCCTGATTGCTCTGGCAAGGACTTCAATCACAATATTGAATAAGAGGGGAGAGAGTGGACATTCTTGTCTTGTTCCTGATCTTAGCAGGAATAAGTTCAATTTTTCCCCATTTAATGGGTTTGTCGTAGATGGCCTTTATGGTGTTGAGGTATATCCATGTTATGTTCATGTTCTCCACGGCATTTATCATGAAAGGATATTACACTTTGTCAAAGGCCCTCTCAGCATCAGTTGAGATGGTCATGTGATTTCTGTCTGTAAAACTCTTGATATAATGAATTACATTGATTGATTTTCATATGTCGAATCAGCCTTGTATTTGTGGAATGAAGCTCACTTGATCATGTTGTATGATCTTTTTTATGTGTTACTGAATTCAATTTGTTAGAATTTTATTGAGCATTTTTGTGTTGATGGTCATCAGGAAAATTGGTCTGTAGTTCTCTTTCTTTGAAATATCCTTACATGGTTTTGGTATCAGGGTGATACTGGCTTTGTAAAATGAGTTTGGAAGTGCTCCTGCCTTTTGTAATTTACGAAATAGTTTAAGAAGAATAGATATTCCTCTTTGAAGGTTAAAAAGAATTCCACTGTGAACCTATCGGGACCAGGGCTTTCCTTTGTTGGGAGATATTTTATTGCTGTCTCTATTGGTGAATATGGGTCTGTTTAAATTAGTTATGTCCTCTGGGCTTAATTTTGAAAATTTTTATGTGTTAATGACCTTTTCCACTTCTGTATTTTCATTTTATTGGGAGTACCATTTCTTAATATAGTCCCTGAT
>VMDO01002731.1:0-74897 GCA_007922755.1 Pedetes capensis | reverse complement strand
GCAGTTATTCCTTTTCAAGACTTCAATTATATCTGACCAAGCTTTCCTTGCCTTGAATGTTGTTGAGAAGTCAGCTGTTATTCTGATGAGTTTACCTTTGTGAGTTGGTGTTTTTCTTTTGTAGATATTAGAATAGCATCTTTGCTCTCTAGATTTCGTATTCCAAATATAATGTGTTGTGTAGAGGATCTGTTCTGATCTACTCTGTTTGGGGTTCTGAATGTTTCAGTTGTGTAGGTACCCAGATCTTGCCTTAGGTTCGGGAAGTTCTCATCTAATATCTCTTTGAATAAATTTCCTAATTTTCTAATGTTGTTTTCAGCTCCTTCATGAAACCTCTGAATGTGTAGGTTTTGTTTCTTTATTTTATCAAAGCCCTCTTAAAAATCTTGCTCATACTGCTTTATTTTTCCTTCTTTCTTGGCATCTGAGTAAATAAGGTCCTCCACCTTTTCTTCAGCTTCAGTTTTCCTGTTTCCAGTTTCTACTCTGGGTGCCAAAGGTTCTACTATAATTTTGAGTTGATTAACTTTTCTGTTTTTCAAGGATTTCTGTTTGATTCTTCTTCAGACTCTCAATTTGTTTGGTGAATTTTTCTTCCAAGTTAGATACCTTTTTGCCCAGTGAATCAATTGCTCTGATAGTGGTGTCTTTGAGGTCTTTTAACATATTTATAGGCAGAGTTTAAATTCTTTAGTATCTCTAACAAACCAGTTACTTTGAAATTATCCATTGAGGAGCTATGGTCTATTGGATCTTCTATCCAGCTTGATCTTTCATATTTTAGGCACTTTTTCTGCTGAGGCTTGTCCATTCCTTGATCTGGGTGCTAGGTCTCACCTCCTCCATGTGTAAAGAGGTTCTCTGTACCCACTCCCTCATGACTGGATGAAGACCAGTTAATGGCACTTCTGCCCACCCACCGCAGGTCCCAGCTTCAGGGTCTGGTGTCTAGCTCTCACTATAGTCTCTGTGGTCAGCACTGCCCTATCTGTTTTTTCTCCATCCCTTGTGCTCACAGCTTCCAATCATGTCACTACCTGAATAGTGTTTCTTAGACCCCTCAGACCTGCAGAACCGCTTCTCTGCATTGCAAGCACTCCTGGGCCCTAAACACCAGGCTGCAGTCCAAACAGTGTCTCATAGGCTCCCCAATCCCATGGTGCCAAATCTTTGCATCACAGATGCTCCCAGGTCCTAAATGCACCACTGCTTGAACAGTCTTTCTTAGGATCACTAGTTCTTCAGGTGCTCTTTGTCTGGATTGCAGGCATACCCAATCTATAAGCATACTGCTGCCTGAACCATCTCTCTTAGGCTCACCAGACCCACAGCATCCTTTCTCTGCATGGCTGGGCACTGAGGCTGTCACAGCCTAAACAGTGTCTCTTTTTCTCCCCAGTCCTGCCTTCCACCAGTACTATCTGGTGACTAAACATGTCCCCTAAATGTGCCCCTGCCTGAACCATCTCACTTAGTCTCCTGGGTCTTACAGCACTCCTTCTCTGCCTCAAGCTCACTGGCCCTAAACATGCCTCAGTCTGAACAGACTTTCTTAGATTTTGGGTTTCACCAGCATGAGCCATTCTTCTCCATCCTCCAACCTCACCACCACTCAGTCTCTCTCCCTCTAGTTTGCAGTTCCAGTGGTGCTAGAGGCCAGGGCAGCAACAATCTCTCCCCAGTAAACAGAAAATTACCCCACAGTCTTGGGGTCCAAGACCCTGCAGCTGGGCCACATAGCCCAGCCTCCTCCCAGGAGAGTCCCGCAGTACCTCTAGCCAGTGGCACTCTCCCAGAGGTTCCCATCTCCTTTGAAATCATTTGCAGTTGTTTTCTTTGGGTTGAGGGTACTGTTGAGTCTTCCTGCTGTTTCCTCTCTTCTCCATCATTTTAATCTCCGCTATTTGTTACGATGATCTCGTGTCATCCTTTTTTATTTATTTAAATAATTAAACCTACTTTCCACTCTATTTCTTTTGTTTTGAGTAGAGAACTTCACAAGTTTTCCTAATAGTTTTCTTATCCATTTGAAGCATGTATGTTAACCATCTGCTGTCTTAATTGGAACTCCTTCTGTAATTTTTTCATTCTCATAAACTGTAGCAGTGCTTGAATCTAGCAAATTGAGGCATATAAGGTTGAAATTGAAATGAAAAATTATCCAAAAAATGAATTTTTTTGTCTAACTTTTTTTTTGATATTCAGAAACCAGCATAGACTCAGCCATTTTGGTTTGAACTATCACTTATTCCCTATCCCTCTTGCTCTCTCTCCCCCTCTGTCATATTCATAGAGTTTTCAGTGGCTGTTTGTTTTGGAAGTGGGTTACTGTGTTATTCTTCCTAGCCCATAGCACCTGGTTAGTCCTTGGATAGGAGATTGCCTAGTCTTCCCAGGCAATCTCCTATCCAAGGACTAACCAGGCCCGATCCTGCTTAGCTTCCAAGATCACATGAGATCAGACACCAGAGTAGTATGGCTGTAGACATAATTATGATAATACTCTAAGTTTAAGTGTGGAAAATCATATAGTTCTCACATCAATGAATAGATTCAAACATTTTCAAAAGTTCATGTTTTCATAAAGTCCCAAGTTAAACATTTTGTTAGACATGGAGGCCTACACTGAGTGAATCCAACTTGACTTTTACAATTAAATACTGATGCCTGGAGTTGGAAAAATTAGATAAGCACTAATCGTTTGAGAAGTTTTCCACTATGATAGCTGGAACAACAGCATATTTTTTACTTACTACTTTCTGTTTCTCTTATTACCTCCCCACTTTCCTTTAGCATTGCCTAAACTTGTCAAGCCTGCAGCCCTAGCCCTATGGCATCTGATCCCATCAGATCTCGGAACCTAAGCAGCATTGGGCCTGGTTAGTACTTGGATGGGAGACCACCTGGGAACACCAGGTGCTGTAGGCTTGGGAGAAAGACCTGGAAACCCACTCCCAAAAATCAATCCACCATTGAAAACCCTATGAACAGCAGAGAGGCAATGACAATAGTGTTTCACTTGTTGTACGTAGGGTCACTATGAGTCGGATGTCGACTGGATGGTACCTAACAACAACAACATACTTGTCAAACAAATTATTTAAGCTAGAATCCTTATCTTAGGAACTTCTTGTAGATCTGAAACTAAAATAACATGCAACACAGACCTGTTTAACATTTTTTAGAATGTGGTTGTGATTCCAGGCCCTCTGGAGGAGAGGGCCTTTTCCTTATCTACTTAACTAGGAGTAGTGGTCTTGAATAGGTACCATGATACAATGGACATTCTCAAAAAATATGACAGGAAATGCCCCTAAGCTACCATCTATGCCCATTGAATAAATGATATAAAATCCCAATTAGAGAACCCAATGAGCCACAGAGTGTCCAAATGAATATTCTTCCTGTTTTTACTCAATGTTACAGGCTCTTTAAAATAATTCTGGTCATAGACTTATTCTGTTTTCTGAGTACATGGAAATAAAATTGAGAAAAAAATCCTTTTCTATTAGCCTCTTTTGGAGCTAAATGGCAAAAAATTTAAATTTAGAAGAGGTGAGACAGCAACTCAGAGGATATGACACAGCAGTTAAAAATACATTAGGAAATGGTGAGTCTGTCTACACTTCCACAAATGGGGCTTAGACCTAGGCCAATGCTAGCCACAGTTGTTTAAAGATTCTCATTCTAGAGAATGCCGTTCACTTGGAAGTTGGTGAGGAATATATAATATTGATACAGTTCAGTATGGGGAACTATGAGAAAAAGGTAACAGTATTCATATTCGCTCTATTGTACTAGCAAGATAATTGGAAGAAAGAAAAACAAAAAGCAGAGGAAAATGATCACCTAGCTCTTTTAAAGGAGATATAAATAATAAAAGACTCATGTAAAATGTAGAGGGAATATTGAATATGAAATACTGAAAAGGGAGGATCTGCAAAGGAGGATTGGTTGTTAAAAATGAAAAGTGGCAAGTCAGTTGCTTCATAACATATGTTGTTGTTGTTGTTGTTGTTAGGTGCCGTTGAGTTGGTATCCGACTCATAGCGACCCTCTGTACAACAGGGGAAACACTATTGTCAGTGCTTCTCCGCTGTTCATAGGGTTTTCAATGGCAGATTGATTTTTTGGGAGGGGGTTGCCAGGTCCTTCTCCCAAGCCTACAGCTTCTGGTGTTCCCAGGCGGTCTCCCATCCAGGTACTAACCAGGCCCAACCCTGCTTAGCTTCCGAGATCTGACAGGATCGGATGCCACAGGGCTACCGCTGCAGGCTTCATAACATATACAGGGTACAAAACGCTTTGTGGGACTACTTCTGAGGACTTGGCCAAGTCATGTCACTCCTCCACTCAAAAGCATCTCATGGCTGCCCATTTCCCTCAGAATGTGACCCTGCGTGATCTTTTCGTGTCTCTCTACCCTCATCTCCTGTGACTCTCCCTCTTGTTCACTTACCTCTTGATCCACTACAACCTCCTTTCTGAGCTTCAAGCACAGCAGGCACAGCCCTATCTCAGCACCTTTGTACACACTACTCTCTCTGCCCACAGAGATGTGTGCTAGGTTCACTCTGTCTTCTTTAAGTCTTTGCATACATGTCACCTTCCCAATGAGGACAGCTATTACTATCCTATCTAAAGTTTTAATCTTTCCCCTAACTCTTTTGTCCTATTTTTTCAAATAGTATTTTCACTTTCTAACAGAATACATAATATCTATTATATTTATCTTCCATTTAACTCTTCCATCGTGGCTCCCCTAAATGAAATATAAACACTTTGAAGGTTGGAATTTTGTCACTTTTTTTACTAATATATCTGAATCATCCAGAACAATGCCTGACATATAACAGATGCCAAATTAATATTTATAGATGAATGAATGAATAAATGAATGAATAAAAATTGGTTTCCATTGCTGTCATCAGTGCCTGGGACAAAATAGGTATTGAATAACTAACTGAAACAATCTATGAACCTTTATGGACTTGACTAGCAAATCTTACAGATATTGAGATAAAATTTTGACATAATCTTTGTAAAAATGTAAATCAAACCATTATTCAAAGGAAGAGTATTTCTAGCCATTGTGACTTATAATTTGTTCTTTAGCTGTGTGATATGTCATAATAAATCTTTTGAATGCAGTACCTCCTTTTCCTAGGTTAGAAGGTAAGAATTATATTTAAGTAAAATTTGTGATGTGGATACAGTTTTTGGGAGATAATTTCTGGTGTGGTCTACATGGACTAGCTTAGAGGGGAACAAAATATAACTTCTATCTCAGTGGTTCCAAATAGTTACTCCAGTCCATATTTCTACAAAATGTTAAGTAATTAAAGCGTGTAAATACTGACTATGAACATAATAATATTAATCTTTTAAAATAAAACATACAATGTGCAAATAAAAAATTAACAGAAAGTGGATTATGCATATCATCAAACTATAAGTATGTTAGAAAATATATTCTGAAAATTGAATTTGAAATGTATAACAACTTAAATTTAGTGTGAAAAAATTGATTTTTGGCTGAAGTGAATTTAAAAACAGCCTTAGTATTTTGACCTTTTCTGAAATAAATGAGTCATGAACAATCTGTATAGATGACTTTTTTCCAGAAATGGCTCAAACTCTAGCCATGTTTCCACCATTACCTCGTGGCAAGAAAGGATATTGACAAGGAATGACAGTTATGCTAACTTTATGTTTTTGCCACAAAATCTTTCTGTACTGATCAGCATTTTGTTTTCATTTGGTCCGTGAAACTGACTGTGGCTAACTGGCTTTGGAGACAAGAGATTGGATCAGTCAGGTCTCTTTAAGTAAGACTTGCATTTATGGGGATATTCATATAGATGAATTGTGTTGAGTGACAGTGACCCATGTTTTGACATTTAATTTTATTCTTTCTTTCTTCAGTCTGCACTGATCCAAAATTTACTATATTCTCAAAAGAGATCCAGATAGATTGTACTTTGACCATGGCCACATGCAAATTTCAAATAGAAAGCCACTTTCTAATGCTGTTTTTCTCCTGGAGGGGATACTACTTAACAGACATGTCTATTTTCCTCCGGAAACAAAGCACTAAAATATGTCCATATTTACATTTTTCACTGGACTGCATAATTCTGTAACTTTTCATGACACAGAAGTTCTTATAGACTAGTAAATGAAAAGTGCAAATGATAGAAATAATTAAGTCCATCTTACTGGAGGAACTGAAAGCCACACCCAATGCAATAGTTTTGTTTTGTTTTGTGAAACTTGAAGTTAAACCCAGGACATTGCATGTACTTTGCAAGTGTACTGTCACTGAAGAAGTTTTTATATAATTAATTAATTTTAGTTTTTTATTTTGAGTCAGAGTCTTGCTAAACCTGTCTTGACCTCATATACTTCCTGCCTCGGCTTCCAGAGTCACTGGGATTAGAGGGATGCACCACCACCCCTGAGGAAAATAATGAATATCATAAAGAGACTAGGACAAAGCCATAGGTGAGGGTGATGAAGTAGTCAAATATTTTGTCACTAATTGATGAAACAAATGATGGAGACCCTCAATGCAAAAGATATTTCAATGCAGTAAATACTTGTGCAAAAAGTAAAATATGATGATCTGCATGATCAAACTCCCCACAGATCATAACATTGGGGCAATATTTCCTATAAGAACTGAAGGAAGTGTCTTAGAAAAATGACTTTGTAACAGAGCAAATAAAAACAATTTTTTAAAGTAGAGGTGTTCTAGAATTCAATGCAATTTAATATTTTAATATTAAATTATAATATTGTCTGTATTTTTTATAGAATTTTTGCATGAAAAATCATTGTTTGACAATCATAATTCTTTTAGGGACACAACACCTGAGTTTAGAGAGACATATCCATAAAAGCTATACATAAAAGAAATATTAGCTAGGTGCTGTCATACTGCCTATAATCCCAGCACTTTGGCAGGCTGAGGGAAGAGGATTGTGACTCCAAGGCAAGAGGTGAGACCTTGTCTTAAAAGGGGGAGGGAAGACTAAAAAATAAGAAATTTTGCAAAATGTTAGTAGTTCTTATCTGTGGAAGGGGATATCATAAATTGTTTTTATTTTTCCTTTATATTCTATCTATATGTTCTCAACATTCTAAAATGTATACTTTTTAAAATAGCTGGAATATTCTGATTGACCAAGAGAAAGGATCACTTGGCCAGTTGATAGAATTTTAATACTGTGGATGGATTAGTTCTTTTTTTTTTTTTTTTTTTTTGCGGTACTGGGGGTTGAACCCAGGGCCTCGTGCCTGTATGCTCTGCAAGTGCTGGACCACTGAGCTGCACCTCAGCCCATTATTTTTTACTTTTTGAGATAGGGCCTCACTAAGTTACGCAGACTGCCTCTGGTCTCGAACTTGCGATCCTCCCGCTTCCGCCTCCCAAGCCGCTGGGATTACAGGCGTGTGCCACCACGCCTGGCCCCTGATGGATTAGTTCTTAAACTCAGTTATGTGTTCATATGTTGAAAGTCTTTGCCTGTATTACTTTTTTGCTTGTATTTTTTGTTTGTTCATTTGAGGGATTTCTTGGTTGGCAATAGGACATATCCTTGGGCTAGAAATGGCCAAAAATTTCATCTAGTAGGTGCGAAAAAGGCAAGTTGATGAAACCACTAAAATGATTTGGGTTATATTACCATGCTAATTTCTTAGGGACAGAAGGAGGAGAATGGAATGCCAAGGACACAGATCTGCCTAGACCCAGTAACTAGTCATTAAACCTTTGTACACATAAGCTTCCCTATCCTCCCCTCTAATATACTCTTCCTTGGTTCATCCTCACTGCAATAAATGGTATCCATTCACTTAATTTATCCAGCTAGACATCTAGAAATCATGCTTGATATCTTCTCACTCATTCTTTATGTCAAAGTTATAACCAATTATAAACTAATGAACAAATGAATAAAATGTTGTTAGGTGCTGTTGAGTCGGTATCCGACTCATAGCAACCCTCAAAGGGTGTTCAATGGCTAACTATTTCAGGATTGCCTCCGGAGTGGATTGCCAGGCCCTTCTCCCATTTTTGCGGTGCTGGGCATTGAACTCAGGACCACAGAGACTGCAGCACAGCGCTCTACCAACGGAGCTAAATCCCAGCCTGAATAAAATGTAGTATATCCAAATTATGGAATATTATTCTGCCATAAAAATAAAGTACTAATATATGTTTGAATCTTGAAAATATTATGCTGAGGGAAGGAAATAAGATGCAAAGGCCACATATTATATGGTTCCATCTATGTGAAATTTTTTAGAATAGGGATGTCAATAGAGATAGACTGCAAATGAGAGGTTTCCATGGGCTCCCACATGGTATGGTAGAGTGCTCCCACATTTCTATCAGCTTGTCCTTCTGTGGAGGTTTGTGTGTTGCTGTGATACAGAAAGCTATGGCACCCATATTTCAGATACCAGCAGGACCATCCAGGGTAGACAGGTTTCCACTGAGCTTCCAGACTGAAATAGACTAGGGAGAAGGACCTGGCAACCCACTCCTGAAACAATTAGCTGTTGAAGCTCTATGAATACCAGAGAAATACTGTCAAATACAATGCCAGAAAATTAGCCCCCAGGCTGGAAGACATTTAAGAAATGACTGGGGAAGAGTTACTTCCTCAAAAATAGAGTCAATCTTAATGATGGGAATGGAGTAAAGCTCATGGGACCTTCCTTTGCTAATGCGGCACAACTCAGAATAAGAAGAAACATAGTGAATGCAACATAAAAAAAGATTATGTGCATGGCACAGTGTTAGGTAGCGTTCCATTCTGTTGTACATAGGGTCATCATGAGTTGGATCCAACTCAACAGGACCTAACAACAACAACAACAACAACATAGTGTGGTGAGGAGAGGA
This sequence comes from Pedetes capensis, assembly GCA_007922755.1. NCBI lineage: Eukaryota > Metazoa > Chordata > Mammalia > Rodentia > Pedetidae > Pedetes > Pedetes capensis. Next base: position 65,983 of record VMDO01002731.1, on the reverse strand, counting down.
ATGGGAAAGTATATTAGTTTACTAGGGTTGTCATAAAAGATGGTGGTTGTTGTTAAGTGTCATAAAGTTGTGTCCAACTCATAATGATCCTCAGAGGGTTTTCAATGGCTGATTGTTTAGAGATCACTTCGGGAGTAGAATGCCACATTTTCTCCCATTTTTGCAGTGTTGGGAATTGAACCCCGGACCTCAGAGACTGCAGAGCAGTGCTAAATCTCAGCCCCTTCATAACAAGGTATAGGTGGCTTAAATAACAGAAATATACTTTCCCATGGTTCTGGAGGCTGGAAGTCCAAGATCAAAGTGTCATCAGCATTGATTTCTTCTGAAGTCTCTCTTCCTTGCTGTAGATACCTGTCTTCTCCCTGTGTCTTCACATTGTCTTTCCTCTGAGCATGTCTGTGGCTTGCTTTATTCTTCTTGTATGAATACCGGGGCTATAGTTTAGCTCAGTTGGTAGGATGCTTGCTCTATGCGCTCTGAGGCCCTGGGTTCAATCCCCAGCACTGCAAAAAATGAGAGAAGGACCTGGCAGCCAGAAATAACCCTGAAACCATCAGCCATTGAAAACCCTATGAATAGCAGAGAACCACTGACAATAGTGCTTCATCTATCATACATAGAGTCACTATGAGTCAGACCCAACTTGACAGACCTAACAACAACCACATATGGACTCTAGTCATATTGGCTTATGGGCCATCTAGGTGACCTCATTTTAACTTAATTAGCTCTTTAAGGAAACTCTCTTCAAATAAGGGCTGGGATTTAGCTCAGTGGTAGAGCAGTGCTCTGCAGTCTCTGAGGCCCTGAGTTCGATTCCCAGCACCGCAAAAATGGGAGAAGGATGTGGCAACCCACTCCCAAGGCAATCCCGAAACAATCTGCCATTGAAAACCCTATGAGGGCCGCTATGAGTCGGACATGACTCGATGGCACCTAACAACAACAACAACTTCAAATAAAGTCATATTCTGAGGTACTGGAGTTTAGAATTTTAACATGCAAATTTTGGAGAGGCACAATTCAGCCCTTTAAAAGGAGTGGTTGCTTAATGAGTGTTGACCTTTTTGACCTGATGGAAACATTCTTAAAATAGATGGTGGTGATGGCTGTACATTTATAAATGTACAAAATGCCACTGAATTATACACTTAAAGTGGATAAACTTTTATATTATATATTTTTACCACAAGGGCTTTAAACCCATGAAAAATTGGGCTCAGGTTCAGGTGCATATTCACTATGTTAAAATTTAGAGAGTTTGGCTTTGATTCGGTTTGGGGTTAAATCCTATGTGTAGATAGTAGGGCTTCAAACCATGCATGAATCTTGTAATGTGTTCTGGTTCAAGCATTTAAAAAATTTTCCTAAACCTGAACTAGAACCCAGTGAAAAATTTGGTTTGAGTTCCTTCAGCTTTTAATGTTTTATTTTTGTTTGTTTGTTTTTTATCATTAGTGTATCAGTTAGCTGTCATCACTGTACCAGACAAACCAACCCAAACAAAACTTATTGGAGAAAAGGATTATTGGAAACTCATGTGTAGACAATGAGTCCATTACAGAGGCTGGGGAGGCATAGTGGTGGCGGTGGCAGGGCCTATGGTAGACAACCTCACAGCATAGTGGACCATGAACAGAGAGTTACCTGGTCTGTGAGTCCTGGGTAAAAACATCAAAGGGCTCACCTAGAGAGCCACTTACACCAAAGGCCTGTCCCCAGGGAGCTACTTCTGCCAAACAAGAATGCCACCTCCAAAAGTCTCATAACGTTGAGGACAGTGCCACCAGCTGGGAACCCAGCATTAAGGCACATGACTTTTGAGAGACACTGTATTTTGAAACCATGACAATTAAATATTTAAAAATTGAAAACAAAGTTGAAAAACATTTTTTTGTCCACCTACGTATAGGATTGCCTGCAGTGGTACCACTGTGGCATCTGGATCCAGTCAGATCTTGGAAGCTAAGCAGGATCAGGCCGGGTTAGTATTTGGATGGGAGACCGCTTGGGAACACCAGGTGATGTAGGCTTGGGAGAAGGACCCAGGAACCCACTCCCCAAAAAATCAATCAGCCATTGAAAACCCTATGAATAGCCAAAAGCACTAACAATAGCATTTCACCTGTTGTACCTAGGGTCGCTATGAGTCAGACACCAACTTGACAGCACCTAACAACAACAACAACAACAACAACAACAACAACAACAACAACACTATATAGGATTAAAATTATTAACCTGAACTCAAACTGAACTCAAATCCTTTAAATTCTAGCATGTTGAACCTGCACCTGAACCTGAAACTAATTTTTGCTGGTTTGAAGCCCTATTTATCACAATGAAATAATTATCACTTAGGTATGTTTATTTTGCAAAATTCTCTAATTCAGTGAATGGTATATTGTGTTTACCAGGTTAGCCCTAGCCATCCTTATATCTTGCATGATATATGTCAAAAATTTCTGACTACTCTTGCTATAATTTTTTACTCCAATTTTTACTTTTTACTGAAGGTATTTGAATCGCTTTCAGATTAAATTGTCACTCCCAGACCAATGCCTTTCAGTGATTTCTCATTTTATTTTAAAGATCATGTCCAAAATGACTGGTTGTGATGACAGGACCATCATTTTCAGGTCTTAGTCTACATCTTATCCTTAATTTTCCCCACTCCTTAATTTTCTCTGGTTTCAATCTAACCTTTAATTTTTGAGCATCCCAGCGTTGTTCTCATCTCTAGGCTTTGGTATATGGGGTGCCCTTCACTCCTACTGTCCTACCTTTATTCTTTGCCATCTAATATCTACCTTTATTCTTAATGTAAATGTCACTTCTTCAGGGCTGTCCTCTCATATCTTCATCCAAATTATTCTTTTTCATTGAACTCTGTTTCTTTCTTCAAAATACAAAGAGCAATACAAAATTATTAATGTATGTTGATCTGTTTAATATCTGTGTCTTCCACCAAACTATAAGCCCTGTAAGGGGAGAAACCATGTTTATTTGGTTCACTACTATATCCTCAGCACATAGCATAGAATTCAGCACACAGTAGGCTCTCAAAAATATTATTTTAATAAATAAGTAAAATGATAGTTAAAGATTCAAAAGTTCTATTCACCTAGATGTATGGTTTGTAATTAAATTTACCTATTTTCTTTAAAGGCCTGCAGCCGTAGCCCTGTGGCATCCGATCCCGTCAGATCTCGGAAGCTAAACAGGGTTGGGCCTGGTTAGTACCTGGATGGGAGACCACCTGGGAACACCAGAAGCTGTAGGCTTGGGAGAAGGACCTGGCAACCCCCTCCCAAAAATCAATCTGCCATTGAAAACCCTATGAATAGCGGAGAAGCACTGACAATAGTGTTTCCCCTGTTGTACAAAGGGTCGCTATGAGTCGGATACCGACTTGACGGCACCTGACAACAACAACAACATTTTCTTTAATCTTAACAATTGCTTAAAAGTTCACAAAAATTGACAGAATCTAATGTAAATAATCCGAAGTGTTCTAGTGCGGATCTTAAAAACTTCTGGTAAAGCACACACTAACAGTCAACTCCTGCTGAAACTGAGGAAGGACTCAATAAAGAGCTTAGTGGGCATTAACAAAAGAGTATACAATAGGTTCAATGAATGGAATAGAAAGTTAGTATTTGGGTTTATTTAATATATTTATATTAAATAAAAATAAGAAAATATTTAAAAACCTGAAATTAGGAAAAAGATATAAGTAGGGATATGGAGTTCAAAAAGTCTTCACAGAATGTCATAAATGCCAAGAACAAAACAACACCCCCCCATAATGAAACAAAGAAAATATAGGATTCTTTGAGACAAAATAAATTATTTTAATTGACTCAGGAATCGTTAAAAATTGGATACATCAACAAACCATATTAAAAATCTATCCTGATAAAGGATACTCAAAGGGAACTTATGAGCCAGTCCTTGTCAGCCTTTAAGGAATAGATAATTACTCTGTTAAATAAACTTTTCAAGGCATTAAAACTGTTGAAAAATCTCAAAACTCCTTCAGTTAAATTCTACAATCCTGTTATAAAACCAGAAATAAAGTAAAAAAATAAATAAATAAACAAATAAAAGGAGCATAGAGCAATCTCATTTATAAATACTGGTATAAATATGTTATAATGTTAAGTTAGACAAGTTAGATATTCACAAGTTAACACCAGTAATTTTGTCAGAGAATAACACAAGTGACCAAATGAGATTTATTCTAAAAGTTCTGTATATAGTATAGCATTGGGAAATTTATTAATATAATTCACTAAATTAAGGCTTCAAGAATATTATAAAATTATATAATAAAATAAAGACATTGCTCATGAATCAATATCACTCTTAATAAAGTCAAACTAGAAAAAAATTTTTCCTTAGTTTAATAAAAGTTGTTATGAAAACATAGCAAACATCATATTTAGTGGGGAAACAAAAGCATTTGCACTAAAGTTTTCACCAAAATAAGGATGTCTTACTCTTTTTCTAATTTACATTTATTTTCTTTAGCTTATACATAAAATGCCTAAGTCTATCATGGCAATTAGGATTGGTGTCCTAACCAATTCAACATGGCAAGAAAAGAGAATAAGTTAGAAATATTGGAAAGAGTAACTCAAACTTTTACTACTTGCACAGAATGGAATTGTCTGAGGGAAGAAATAAACATTGTTGATCCAGGGTCAACATACAAAAATTATCCTTTTGTACACAAGTAAAAACCTGAGAAAAATAAAAGGCAAAATCTACCTCTATAGGAATAAAATTATTAAAAATACTTATGATTAAACAGCACAATTCACAAGACTTTTATAGGGAAATGTGTATGGCTTTAATGAAATACATATACTATATTTACAAATACATAAAATATGTATAATACATATAATAAATATGTATAATATGTATAATACATATACAAATACATATAATAAGGCAAGCTTCAGGATAAGAAAACTCAGAAATATAAAGATGTTAGTTAAACTCAAATCTACAAGTTAAATGTAAAATCTGAATAAAATCTCAAAAAGATTCTTTAAATGAATGTTCTGAGTTTCTTTTAAAATTCATCTGAAAGAGAACACATTCAAGAATATCCTAAACAAATGGCCCATATGAATAATTGACATATGAATAAGCTAGGTGGAGCTATCTCTTCTTTGTTTTACACTTTTTCCTGAAGAAGAGAGAATTTTACTCTTTTGTTGAGGGAGGTTTTATTGAGTTAAAAACTCTAAGAAAGTGGATTTGAAAAGCAAATGTTCTCTTTTTTGAGCTGGTTGAATAGTTGCATTTTAGCTTTCATCCTCCCTACAGTTAGAGTCTAAGACCTAAATTTATAGTGAAGAAATAGAAAATGTTACCTTGGTGTAAACTCAAAACTATTATTAGTCAACACTCTCCAGGTAGTGACAACTTAAGGCTGCATATTTTCATTCTTATCAGACTAAAAATGTCTACTGTCATGTTTTGAGGAATTCAGGGATGATGAGTAATCAGCACTACCAAATCTCCCTTACAGAAGTTCAAAGCAAACCAAAAAGTCAAAAGATACCTATCAATTTAAGTACAAGTTTAAAATTGTATTTCTGTTCAAACTCAAATATTTAAAATATTTGAATTACAAGTTCAAGTTCAATTTCAAATATTTCAATTTAAAATTCATATTAAATTTAAATTTCAAAATAATTAGAAAATGGTATTCAGGTAATTAGCTTCTCATGTGTTCAAAAAATATATGTCTACCTCATAAGAAGCATAAAATAGCTTCCAAATAGTTAAACAATCAAATATAAACAAAAGATCTACAGACTTATTAAAGGAAAATACAGAAGATTAGTTTGACAACCATGGAATGGAGAGGACTTATGAGAAGCATAAAATAAAAAAAGTGCTTATATATGAATAGATTTGTCTAAATAAAAATTAGGAAAAGATCATCAGCAGAGTTAAAGGCAAGTAAAAAACAGAAAATATTTGCAATAAGTACAATAGAAAAAGAAAACCCATCTTAGGATTTGTATAGTTCAATAAGGAGAAGCAAATAATCTAAGAAGAAAAATGAGAAATAACAAATTAAGAATTCTTTGGAAAAAATACAAATGGCTAGCATGCACCTGAAAATATACTTAAAGTAACTAATATTCAGAAGGATTCAACTCAAAGTAGCAATGAACCATTCTCCATCAGGTTGTTGTTGTTGTTACATGCTGTCCAGTCAGTGTCCGGCTCATAGTGAATACATACAACAGATGAAACACTATTGTCAGTGTTTCTTTGCTGTTCATAGGGTTTTCAATGGCAGATTTATTTTGGTGATTGGGTTGCCAGGTCCTTCTCCCAAGCCTACAGCATCTGGTGTTCCCAGGGAGTCTCCTATCCAAGTACTATCCAGGCCCAATGCCCCTTAGCTTCTGAGATCTGAGAGGATCAGACGCCACAGCACTATGACTACAGGCTCCACTAGATTAGCAAAATTTAAAGAAAATCGATAACTGCCAGTGTTCGCTACTACACAAATTGGTATTCTCCTGAACTATTGATGAGTTTATAACCTAGTTCCACTTTTCTGAAGTCAATTTGGCAATTTCTTTCAAACTTAAGATTTTCATATTCTTTGACTAGAAAAAAAATCTCCCCCTTTTTTTAATTAGAAATTTTTAATGTACATCATAATGTGATTCATTTTGACATGCTTTTCGTTGTGACAATTTTCATATATGCAATTTGATAAGCATTATTCATATAGGTTACCCCTACCCTCTTCTGTGTTTCCCCCCCTCCCCGCCTTCCCATCTAAGTTTCCCATCCAAGTCTTCTCTATCTTTTACTATATAGTATTTTTCTATATGTCCTTGGGTTCCATTTCTGTTTAAGATAGAAACTTTTCCTGTAGTGGTCTTTGTTTCTATCTTGTTAGAACAATTACATGTGATTTCTAGTCCATTTATATTGACCTCATTCTTATCTTCCCTCCCCCCCCCATTAAAAATGTGATCTGACCTTTGAGTAGGATTTTTCCTTCTTGTAATTTTGAGTCAGCTCTCTCATATGAGTGAGAACATGTGTTGTCTCTCTTTCTGAGCTTGTGTTCGTTCACTTAAAATAATTTTCTCTAATTCCATCCATTTGGCTGCGAATGACCCTATTTCATTTTTCTTGATTGCTGAATAGTATTCCATTGTGTATATATACCATAGTTTTTTATCCATTCTTCTGTTGAAGGGCACTTTGGTTGAAAAATCCCCTTTTGATATCCCTGTTTCCTGCCAAAATGAGGCCATATCTGGATCCCACCTCTTAGGGTGTGAGATCACAACTCATGTTCATGCTAAGTCCAGCCAAGAATGTTTCTGAGGCTACAACTCCTAGGTTCTCCTCACTTGTTCAGCCAAAGTTTCTCAATCCTGCTCCCAGGTGGCTGGGTCAGCAGAGGCTTTCAGTCTCAGCCCCTTTCCATGACAGTATTGGCACTTTCCCCCAGGAAACTATGTAGGCAAAAGGTCAAGAACTCAGCTACTCACTGGGTTCCAAAACGTGATAGAAGTGAAGAATCAGGGACATTAGAGTGTATGCATGAATGTGTACTCCTATGCAGTTGCTTTGGAGCAAACTGCAGAGCACCTGTCCTGGCCAAAAGAATCTGTATTTACACATGAAATCTCCTCTTAATGGCTTTTGGTACTTTGATCTGCTCATATATCTTATGTAGAACCATTGCAGTCCATTGGGGGCTCTAAAGCTATTGAATCCCCAAAATCAAAGGGTCTAATTATGGTTTCGTTTCCCCTCTGCTCCTTAGCCCCTCTGCAGATGTACACATCTCTTCCCTAGCAACAACTTCTGCAAACCAAAGGAGTGAGATTGTAGATGGACTGCTCAAGTCCCTGGCATTCCCTTGTTAGACAAGAATGCCTCCTTATCCTTTCTTTATAAAGTCACTCCTGTGGCTCTTCCTAGACAGTGCAAATCTAGTACAAGTTCACTTTTTTCCCCTGGAAAGATAAATCTGGTAAATCACGCATTAGAAAAAAAAAATGGAAGTTCTGTCTAAATCCCAAGAACAAGATACCCTAGAGGAAGGCTATATATTTGAAGAAGTATGGGCAAATATCAAATACAGAATGTGTTCTGCATACTTCCAGAGAAAGGGTTAAGGAATCACAACCTGCAGCTTAAAGACCATAGTTACTTTATCTGGTTAGGAGAGTAGGCACTGTTTTCATAGAGTAATGAACCACAATTTTTCTGCCCCACAGAATTCTAATGCTGTCAAGTATGGTAAGACAGATGATCCTATTTAAAATGATACTTTACAAAGCAAAACAGATATAACTCAGTAACTGTGCATCTAATTGACTTAATTGCCTCATTTATCACATGACTTAAGTGAGCTGATCTTTTCTACTCTGCTTCACCCATGTAATTCTTGTAATATAAGAGCTGAGACATGGTGCCAGGCATAAACGAGAAATACTCTCTCCTGAGAAAAGATATCATGGAGTGATGTTGGATTTGGGTAACTGTTTATTGAAAAATCAATGTCCATTTGTGCAACCAACACATATGGCTTTCTTCCAGGCTGATGATGGCTTTGGGAGGCTGGCTATCACCTAATGAAGTCAGATCAGCTTACCCAGCACCCGAGTTACAGCTGGCAAAGTGACTTTGTCATTAAAACCTGCTTTATCATTCCTGTTGGTGTTTTTCTTCCCATTTCACCCCCTCTTCTCCATTTCTCCTGAAGCCACAGTATTGTTTTTCTCACCCACAGATAACAGACCTATGGCTCCAAATTTTAATGTTTAAAAGAGACTCAGTATGATGTTTGGTGCTCAAAGAATAAACAACTTTCTCATATCCCTGTCTCTCATCAGGGGAGGGAAAATATACACATACTTATATAGTCCTACTCAGTCCTGACTCAAAATAGATGTTCGTACAAGTCAGAGCCAGATCCAATTGAAATTCATCAGTTTAACTGTCTTGAGTAAATCAACAAGGCTGGGTTTGTCTAATGTGTTGATACATTCCAATAAACAGAGTCCAGCTGACATTTTACATAAGGCTTTTTTATTTAAAAAAGCCAATTACCAGTAAAGCAATACCATTTCCCCATTATTAAATGGAGTGACAACCTAAATTGCAATAATCCCCTCCACCCCCAATGTCCTCTTTCCCTGGAGAATACTTTTATAGTAACAGTCATTGGTAACAGAAGCTCTGGTAAGGTAGTTTTCATTTTTTTCTTTTCCTTCCCTGAAATCCTCCAGGAGTAACAAATAGTTCTGTCAGAAAGTGCAAGCTCAGCCACAAGGTATGGTTACTGGGCTTTTATTTGGCTCTACCGTGTGAAGACTTTCCTTTGCATCATCAACTCACAGAATCAATGGAAGGATAGAAAACCAGGCATAGACACAGAATTTGGGGGAAGATAGAGAACCAGGCAGAGAGACTGGCTCTGAACCAAAGCACTGCTGTGACAAATGAGAGGAAGCCAAAGTCTTTTAGCTCAAATAGGCTGGTCTAGGGCTGGTGCTGTATGTTGGACTTAAGAGCTGCTGCTTTGAAAAGATGTAAGTAGTCCCTTTTGTCTCTCTGCTCCTTGTTAAAATGTCACAGTTCCATGTTGACTGTGTCAGGGGCATTTGCCCTTGCTTTGGCTGACAGTGCTCTGAAGAAACTGTTTTTGGTTGCTCCCTCCCAGGAAAGTCATTAGGGAACTGTTTTATGTGGCAAATGTCACCCACAGTCAGAGGAGGAGCACCTAAGCTAGGAAGTCATAAATGAAATAGTCTAGAAAAGCTACAGTTTCTGAAGTATTTGATGGCTGAGGTGCCCAGAACTTGTGGTAATACAAAATACAAGAAAAAATAAACAGTACAGTATATGGCCATTTGTGTTCAGCATTCCTAAAAAGTTGAAATTTAAAATGAATATCTAAAATTTGCAATTACTACAGCAGGTTTGGCCTGTAGCTGTACCACAGTGGCATCCAATCCTGTCAGATCGCTGAAGCTAAGCAGGATTGGGCCTGGTTAGTACTTGGATAGGAGACTACCTGGGAAAGCCAGGTGCTATAGGCTTGGGAGAAGGACCCAGCAACCCACTCCCAAAAATCAATCTGCCATTGAAAACCCTATGAATAGCAGAGAAGCACTGACAATAGTGTTTCACCTGTTGTACGTAGGGTCGCTATGGGTTGGACACCAAAACAATGGCACCTAACAACAACAACAACACTGCAGGTTTGAACCAAGAATTATAAACTATAAGTAATCATGGATATTTGAAGGATTTAAGTAAACTACAATTTTGACCAGTGAAGACAGGTGGTCTACTAAATGATGTGATAATAAAACATGTAAAATGTTTCCTATAGGAAGCTCAATATATAAGGAACCAATTGAAAGGGTAATTAGCTTGCTATTAAGTAGAACTTTCAAAGAAAACCCTTCAAGGTCAAGCTGAAATATAAACAGGATATAAATTCACAATGTTCTACAATTGTAGTAAGGTATATCACCAGATTATTTTAGGAGATGCATATATCCTTACTATACATATATCAAAATTTCTTTTTCTCACATAGGATTTTACTCAATAATTAGATTACTTCTACCATATAGTTGGGACTGGGATTTAGCTCAGTTGGTAGAGCACTGCACTGCAGTCTCTGAGGTCCCGAGTTCAATTCCCAGCACCGCAAAAATGGGAGAGGGACCTGGCAATCTACTCCCAAGGCAATCCCAAAATAGTCAACCATTGAAAACCCTATGAGGGTCTCTATGAGTCAGATACCGACTCGATGGCATATAACAACAACAACCATATAGTACCTGTTTAGAGCAGTATATTTGATTCTGGGCAACAGATTTGAATCAGATAATCCAACTCTCCCCATAGACATTTGGCTAAGAGTAATGTACTGTTAAATATTATTAAAGCACTATTAATGCTAGTCCTTTATCATAAACACCTCTTTTAAGGTTTATTTTTCCTTTAAATAAGCTGTTAGGGACCAGGACAACTTGACTCCCTAACTCACAGTTGTTAGACCGTTCCCTGGTGCCTGGCTTCCTTGATCAGGGGGCTATCAGTCAAGCAGCACTTCTTTGGCAGCTGACTGGACTGTCCTCATGGTAGCCCAGCTGCTTTGAACACCCCATGGATGCCTTGAGGAAGGTACATTGCAAACACAGCTTCTTGCTGTTGAAACACAAATCTGGCTCCAGATGGCACTATTCCATCCACTGTTGCAAACAGCTTGGATTGGATTTTTTGCCATCACAAGCCTTGGTGAACTCTGGCAGCCATTTTCACCCAAGCCAGAAGGGGAGCACTTCTTCTGAGCGCAACAGCAGGCCTCTGTCAGGTGCAAGCATAATCCTTCATTTGCATAAAGGACTGTGCCATGATTGGTGTAAACACAATCCATCATCTGTATAAACAGCTGTGCTGTGATTAGTACAAACACCCTTGCTACACACTCCCTACTGGCTATGGAAGCAGGTTGTTGGGCTCACTTTTCTAGTCAGTGGGGAGATACTCTTCTGTACTGCCTCCTGATGTTTCAACATTAAGCCCATAAAAAGATTTTTTTCAAGTGGTCTTTTCTTGCCTACTTCTGATGTTTGTCATTAGTAAAGTGATCTGATCTGGTAATATGAAAAGGAAATAGCAGCAGTGATAGCAGCAGCAACAGTGGTGAAGGGGCAGCTGAAGAGTTCCAGAGAATGGCTGGGGGTAGAAATGATGGGGAGCAGAGGTGGCAGAAGAGAGACAAGAAACTGCAGGCCCTGGTGAGTGGAATAGTTTCAGGGGACTGTCAAACCTTAAGAGCTGAGGGTCCCAATCCTCAGGGACCAAGATCTATAAGACAAGCCAGCTGTCTAGAACTAAGTGTTCCAATACCTTAGGCCCAGGAGCTGTAACACTAGGTGCTGTAGGAACTGAGTGTCTCAATACCCAAGGCCCACAAAGGAGCATAACAATAGCAGGCACACTGCCTGCTTCTGCCTACTGCTGTTGCTCATTGCTGCTGGAAGCTGAGGATTACAGTAGCTGCCAAGTACAGAGGCTGCTGGTGGTTAAAGCCAGAGCAATATGTGTCCAAACTGAAGCACCTAGAGCCAAAATGCTCTGGCTTCTAAATCCTGGAACAATTGGCCCCTAGTTCTCAGGGCTGGGAGCTGTAAGCATCTGAGTCTGTCAGTCCAGCCCCTAGCTCTTGGGCACTTAAGGCCCAGGGCTGCCAATACTAGAAGGGCTTCTCTTTGCCTACTCATGATTTCTATTGCATTAGAGAAAAAGGCCCCCAGCCAGCTGATTGGTAACAGACTGATTTTGAGAACTGTCAAGTGGGAGAAGTGAGATCTACATTTATCAAGTGTTCATGGTATTCTAGGTATTTTTCATGCCATATCATTTAATTCTCACAACAAACCTTCAAGATAGCATGGGCTGCTCAAGTTAAAGATAATCAAGCCAAGGCTCAGGGAAATGTATAAGCTTTGTCCAAGGTCACTTAGAGCAATAACTGATTTTGTGTAGCTGTGTATATAAAAGACTCACATATAGTCACAGTTCTCATGTTCTCATTTCCTACTGCCCTATCTGGCTTTTGGCTCCATCCCTTTAGTAAAAAACACTAACAAACATTAATTGCAACTTCAGGTGAATTAATTCAATGGATAATTTTAGTCGTCATCTTACTTCAGGCTCAATGGTGTCTCACTTCTGTTACACTCCTCTCCTTTAACCAGTCCTCTGTAGTGTCAGCACATTGAGGGTTATCCTTCCCCTTCACCCACTCTTCTGTTCAGTTCTCTTTCCCGTGTGAGCCATTCTTACCTGCATTCCTCTCTTCTGATTCTTCTTGCTACTTCCAAATCATTTTATCCAGGCCCATATTTACTAAGGAAACAATATGACTATAAATAATATGACTATATCTCTAGACCAGACCTCTATCTTTTTATGTTCACTCTAATCCATTAAATGGTTTATTTGATATCACTTCTTGGAATATCAATAATAATTAAAAATTAAAATTTCAAAACTAAACTTATAAACTCTATCCTCCTCAAAATCTCCAGCTAAACAACAAAAACAAATACTTGACCTTTTCCAGTATCTTTGACAAGGAATGATGCTACCATGAACCACATTTGCAGTTTTATATTCATTTACACAATTGCCTATTAGCTAATCAGTTAGCCAAAATATTAATTGTGCATCTTGTAGGTGCTCTAGCATTGTTCAAAAATAATGGGATAGACCAAGTTCCTTTTGTTGAGAACTATACAATCTAGTATGGGAAAAGGATGTGGCCTTCCACTCCCGAAGCAATCCCAAAACAATCAGCCATCCCTATGAGGGTTGCTATGAGTTGCACCCAACTTGATAGTACCTAACAACAACAATATACAATCTAGTGAGAGATACAGATACTGATAAACAGTAATGTGGTGGGGTATAACTAAGAAGGCTGCTTTAGCGAGGGATGCCTGCGATGGGAAGATACCAAATAAATTGAGACTTGAATAATGAAAAATAGGCAGTCACTTGACATTGGTGAAGAAGAATATTCTAAATGGAAGGAATAGCAATTATAAAGATATTGAGATGGAGACGATTTGTATATATTCTAGAAGATAAATCTAAGCTAATGTCACTGGAGTAGTATAAGAGGGTGGTGGAGGGAGATGGAGGCAGAAAGTTTTATAAGATAAGAACATTCACTTCAAATATTTGGAATAGGAAAGAAGTAAAACAATAAAGAAAGGAAGCTGAGTTAGCAGTTGAAGGAAAGTAACCCTTATAAGAAAAGTTAAATAAATAATGGAGAAGAGAGCTGGCTAAGATACTTGATCTTGATTCTACTTTCATAATCATTGTTTTTTTAGGGGTGATAGGAGGCAAGATGTGGTGGGCCTTTATTTGATATGTCTAAAGTCATCCCATGGTGAAAATAAAAAACCTGATGAGTTCAGAAAATTGTAAGAGGACTAGAAATTTTGAGTAATACCTTTCTTGTATACAAAAGATGTATCATAGAAATTCTATCGACATCTAGTTGTTGGCATGTGCAGGCTGATAAGTGTTACCAAATGCCTTTCTAAATAAATATGGAGTGGTATGAAGGTAATGTGTCCTGGTTGGCTAAATGGTGAAACAATGTTTCTCTGTTGGCTAACTGGTGAAAGCAGCAACTATGAAGAGAATTATTTTTGGAGGTTGGATGCTAGTTGATTTTATGTGCATGTCAAGAAGTCAATCAATGACAAGCTTGTAGCAAAATATCAAAGCAAAAATAATACACAAAGCAGATTCTAGTCAAACATGGAAAGCCTCTGACCTTATCACTGGAAATGTCTACTTTACTGACTACACAGCTGTGCTTTTCACGTTTGGCACCAATATACTTCATTGAGGTTGCTGCAGTTTCACTTTGAACAATTACAGATGCATGAAGTATTTAAAAAGGATATTGACTTATAACTTCATAAATTAAAAAAAAATTCTTGAAATTCATGTCATATAAAATTAATTGTCTTAAAGAATACAGTAAGTAACATTTAGAACGTTCACCATACTATGCATCTGTTATCTCTATTTAGTTCCCCAAAATGGCAACAGCCCACATTCCATCAGTAAATAAATGAACAAAATGTGACATATCCATAAATTGGTTATTATGAATTAGTACTGATATATTAGTATGAATATTATTATTATGAATTAGTACCGAAGCATGCTGCCATGTGGATGAACCTTGAAAATATGTTAAGTAAAAGAGACAAAATACCACATAGCATGGTTTTCTATCTATCTATCTATCTGCAGCCATACCACTGTGGCATCTGATCCCATCAGATCTTGGGAAGCTGGTTAATACCTGGGTGGGAGACCACCTGGGAATACCAGGTGCTGTAGGCTTGGGAGAAGGACCCAGCAACCCGCTCCCAAAAAATAATCAACCATTGAAAACCCTATGAATAGCAAAGGACACAACAATAGTGTTTCATCTGTTGTATATAGGGTCACTATGAGTTGGATATCAACTTGACAGCCCCTAACAACATCTATCTTTCTATCTATTTATCTATGTATCTATCTATCTATCTATCTGAAATGTCCAATAACATATCTTCACACACATACAAATAGTATATAGATATACACACATATATATTTCTAAGGATTTATTATAAATCTTTGACCTTACACAACTTTGAAAGCAGGAGAAATAGTATGTGAAGTTTAATTTCTGAGTCTCATGCTGGAACCCAATGCTCACAGGCAAGTGGCTGGGAAGAGAAGATGATTGTGGAGTGGGACAAGCAAGGACAAGCTGAAACCTGAGTCTGAGCTGGAGCCCTCAAGAATGAGCTGGAACCTATGTGGCTTTCTCATGGCCTCCAAGTTTCCAACCTTAATGATGAAAGTTTACGCAGGAGGACCTTGTACCCACTGTCACACAGCTAACTGGGCCAAGAGTTAGAGAAACTGGGGCAGGAGATGCAGGAGGATATGGAGGAGTTAGGGGCCTGGCTGCTCATACTCTACAGCCAGGAAGCCATAAAGGTACCACCAACTGATACGGGCTACAACAGCACCAGTGTCTTGAGCTGCACCAACTTTCTCAGAAGAAGAAAACAGCTTGGGGTTGAACTGATCCGATGAAGGAAAGGTGCATCTGAGAAATGCAATTCCAGCTTAGCTAAATTGATGTAATACAAATCTACTTCAGCCACCAGGGATGCTTATAGAAGAAATGAGTAAGTAAGTACATGAAACCATGTTTTGGCAAGCGTTTTACTAATTCCCTTGCCTACAGAGTGTGCAAATAGTATTTTACAAGTACCTTGGATATACCAGAAAATTGGATTGGGCACTTTACCAAGATTGTTATTTCATTATGCCTTCACAGCAACTATATGACAGAGAGACAGAGAGGCACAGATTGCTAAGTAGCCTAGGTAGCAAGTAGCTGAGCTAGGAAACCAAATTTAGATCTGTCCCATCACAAAGTTCATGCTCTATCCACTATATCACAATGCCCCTACAACCCCACTCTCATTTTCTACACTTTGTGTATAGGGAAGGTTTGCTTCATCTCCTCTTGCATCCTTTTCCAAGAAAAGAAGTGGGGGCCATCCTTTTTTCCCCACACAACTGTTATGGATGATGCAACTCTGAAATTTGTACTTTTTCTTTCCTCTTCCTCCTCCTCCTCCTCCTCCTGCTCCTCCTCCTCCTTCTTCTTCTTCCTCTTCTTCCTCTTCTTCTTCCTCTTTTCATGATGCCTCTCAGAGATAAGATGGCTTCAGTGTCAGAAAATAGGGCCTTTTCTGTTTTCTTTTGTAGAAGAGAATTATTCCTTTCCGTCCTGCTTCCTATGCTCTGCCCTCTGCTGTTAAATCTACTATCTTCATCTGCTACAAAAAATCTACCCTGGAGCCACGTACAAGTCAAAATCTGTTTTATTCACTTGTTTTTGATGAATCTCAAAGATCTCCATCAAAAAGTGTCATTTTGCAGTGAAAAAATGCCTGATATTATCACAGAAGTCTTAGTACATAAATTATACAGGCAAAGAATCAGATTAAAGAGTTGAATGTATTATTATCCAAAGATGAGGCATCAAAATGTTAATAGCTAACATTTTTGTAGCAGTTACTATGTGCATGGTTCTGTGCTAAGAGCTTCATACGAATTATCTCATTGATCAAAATGACTGATGGAAGAGATAATTACATATTTCTCTTTCACAAATAAAATATCTGGGGCTTACAGAAGTTAAAGAAAAAGTTTCCTCAAACACATAACTTGTGAACTAATCAGATCTACTTGATCTCAAAGCACTTGATCTTAGTTAGCATGAGATATTATTTAAAACTCATTAGCAAATTGTTCCTAGTATTTAACAAATATCAACTGAGTGATTACTAGGCGTCCAAAACATAACAGCAAATTAAAATACCATGAGACAGGATAAAATGAAGAATATAATCATGATCATATTTTTTGTGTTTTAATAATGCTTTTGAAAGCCAGATTCTGCAAGATATTTTAACATAGGACAGAGAAAAGGATAGTCTTGGAAAAGTTTTCCCCAAAAGATTGAATGTGCAGCAGTCCTTCCTGAAAAGATGTTAAAATGGTTAATTTTGTTTTTGTAGACAGCAATTAAATATATCTCACAACTGTAAGTCTAATTGAATTTCTTTAATTCGAGCTCTTGACTGCACTATTTATGAGCACAAAAAGCCTAGTAAAGACTAGTCATTCATTTTATGTTTTTCATTATTATGCAATATAAAATACAATCCAACCTATGGTCATGGTAACAAAGTACTCACAAAGCTTGCAGCTGCTAATATAGCAGATCCCCCCTCAGGCTATTTTAGATATTGCTTGTGCTATACGTGTTATCTTTTTTACCCTCTCCTTAATATATATTTAAAAAATTTTTTGTCTTTGATAGTATTTCTACAGTGTGGAGGTCGTGAAACTAGACTGAACTAGGAAATTACATTTCTTAGATAATGTAGAAGAAAAGAAGGCAGGAGACTAGACCAAGATGATCTTCTGGAAGGTTGGCTCTTTCCTTGTTTTCCACACTGCACATTGGATTCAGGATTCCAAAAGCTAGTGGATGTCTAGCTAATCTAGGATGTTACTAAGATTCTTTATCCTAGAGCTTCAGTAGAGTTCTATGTCAATAGAGTCACTGAGATGACTCTTTACAACAGAACTATATATGGTTTAAAAATGGTGTTCAACTTAAGCTACATTTGTGGACATTGAATTATGTATGACAGTTTCTTTCCCCTTTTTTTTTGTTTTGCTGGCTTGCTTGCTTGCTTGCTTGCTTGCTTTCTGTATTGAGGGGTTGAAACCAGGAACTTGCACAAACTGCTAGTGCTCTACCACTGGGCTGTACCCCCAGCATATTTTTTATTTATTTATTTATTTTGAGACAAAGTCTATCTAAATTAGGCTGGGTGCCTCTGGCCTTGAACTTGCAATCCTGCCAATGCCTGGAATGATACAAGTTTCAATTTCTTCTTACTGTGTAAATCAATTTGACTGGATATGGCTCAGAGAGTAATGTTTAATACTTAGGTTTGTTTTCTTTCTTTGGACAGTGTTCACAGTCTCTTTTTACTAGGCAAGTTTACTCAAAGTTTGCTTTGTTTACTGAGTTGCTTAAAAGGGAATCACCTCCTTCATTCTTTCTGAAGATAATCTAGTATCAATTACCCATTACCCTGGAGATCTTGCCCTGAGTACCTGGGCTCTATGTCTTTGATTTGTGTGTTTCTTTTCCCTATATAATTAAGAGAATTCTTCCCTACCTGTGCTGTGAGGACACTTTTCATATATTGAAGGGCTACCATGTATTGTCTCAGTTTCACAGTTACCTTGAAGAACATTTTCTATTTCATAAAAAAATTAAGTCTCATAGAAGTTCAGTGACTTATAAGGCTATAAGATTTAAATTCTTATGTATATGAGTTTAAAATCAGAGTAAATGAAGGGATGCCTAATTCATTTCTCATTTTGGTGAGAAGAGTGACTTTGAAGACTGGAAGGAAATATGTAATTGTTGTAAGGCTTAAGGTCCTTTAGTCAGACAGCTTGGGCTCAAAACCTGGTTCCATCATTACTATTTAATCAACTTTGAATAAATTACTTGAACTTTCTGAGATACAGTGTTATCTATGTTGTTGTTAGGTGTGTTGAGTTGGGTCCAACTCATAGTGACTCTATGTACAACAGAATGAACCACTACCTGACGTTGTGCCATGGCTGGCACTCTGTCTGTCGGCATCTCTCTCCTATTTACAAAGTTTTCAATAGCTGATTTGTTCAGGATTCTTTGGGAGTGGGCTGCCAGGTCCTTTCCTATTTTTTGTGGTACTGGAGACCAAACCAGGGCCCTAGATGATGCAGAGAAAACACTACTAACTGAGCTACCCCAACCCCTGTGTTATCTATAGAATAGATATAAGTATATTAACTAACTCTCTGGGGTACTGTGAGAATTAAATGTAATATTATCTGTAGCCATAGCACCCTGGCATCTGATCCTGCCTGATCTTAGAAGCTATGCAGAGTCAGCCTGCTTAGTCCTTAGATGGGAGACTGCCTGGGAATACCAGTTGCCGCAGGCTAGAGAGAGGGACCTGACAATCCATTCCCAAAGCAATCTGTGACTAAAAACCCTATGAATAGCAGAGAAGCAATGACAATAGTGCCAGACATGGTACAATGTTGAGGAGTGTTTTGTGCTGTTGTATACAGGGTCACTATGAGTTGGACCTGACGCAATAGAACCTAACAACAAAAAGTACTATATATGGTATGCTTAGGACACCTCCACATGTCTGTCAGCTTGTCATGATGAGGGGGTTATGTATTGCTATGATGCTGAAAGTTATGCCACCAGTATATCAGATACCAGCAGGGCCACCCATGGTGGACAGATTTCAGCTGAGCTTCCAGACTAAGACAGACTAGGGAGAAAGACCTGGAAGCTTACTCCTAAAACAACCAGCCATTGAAAATCCTATGAATAGCAAAGAAGCACTGTCAAATATAGTGCCAAAGAATGAGTCCCTCAGGTGGGCAGGCATTCAATAAACAACTGGGGGAAGAGTTGTCTCCTTAAAGTAGAATTGACCTTAGTGATGGGAATAGAGTAAAGCCCCTGGGAACTCCATTTGCTGATGTAGCATGACTCAAAATGATAAGAAACATAGTAAGTGCAACACTGAGCTCAAACATAAAAAGATGTATATGCCACAGTGTTGGGTAGAGTTTCATTCCATTGTACACAGGGTCTCTATAAGTTGAATATGACTCAATGGCACTCAACAAAAATGCTTAAGATAGTGGTTGGCATATAGGAAGACTTCAATTACTATATTATTGCTACTACTATTTTTGTTATTGTTATTTCCTAATGGAAATGTGGTCTTTTATTAGTATAGAAATCTGAATGTCATGGTATTTACTGTGAAATATCAGTGTAAGTACTTCATGTCTTTTGGACTTCAGAGATTTGAGTGTTGAGCCATTTCATACCTACTGTCATGTGGGACCATATCTATGCTGAAAAGCAAGGAGCTTTTTTAAAAAAATAAATCAGTACTTTGCAATCTATGGTAATATTTCCACATTTTCCTGCAGTAACTGTGTTCTTAAATATGAAGTAGAATATTCACCAATTACTACACAATGCATGAAGTAGCCTCATCCTATAAAACCCTATTCCTGGAAAACAATCTTGGCTTGGCTTTGATGCCTCTAAATGTGAGGATTAGAGTCCAAAACTGACTCCCTGGAAAGGCTGACCAGACAGCCATTAACAAATCACCCACAAACAGGAAAAATTCCCGGACAAGCTGGGCAAGATCAGGGCTCTCACTTCCCATAAATCTCTGAACAGCCATTGCTTTTTGTTCTCAGAACCACCACTGTTGACATTTTTCTCCTTCCTTTGTCCTTCTCTCCCTCCATTTCTCTCTCCTTCCCTACTTTCCTCTTCTTCAATTAAGGAATTTAAGCAGATATGAAAACCAAATTTTAAAACTGGCATTGGATATGCACTATGTCTTTAGTAGTACCTGTGCTGGATATTTATCTGTAAACGTGGAATGTTAGGATCTCAAGGACAGAGATGTGTTGTCCTGCACTGAACAATGCCCAAAGCACTGAGAAGTCATACTTTTGTCAAGGCCACAAAATCACTGAGGTGAGTCTTGTTCTGAAAGCGAACAAACAAACATCTATAGGTGTTCATCTCATGCAGTTCTCCACATATATCTGGAGAAATATATAGAAATTCTCATCATAAAGTTAATGAAACATGAGGCCTGTTGGTTGTTAAGAAAATCTCTGTAAATGGAGAAGAAAGAAGCTTGGATGCCTTGGCCAGCACTGTCCTCTTTGCTTTGCTGCACCATGCCTCCATGCCTATTAAATGCACAATGGTTTTAACTACTTGAAATATTGAGGTTGATCCTAAGCTGTCCTCTTTAGAATTGAGTGTTTCCTGATGGAACATTGCTCACCTTAGTGAGGTGAGTCAGCCTTTCCCAGCTCTATATAGCTCATTAACTGAGCAGTCCTTCTGCCAGTGGTTTCTAAACACAGATCTATGACAAAATTTCAGTGGTATGAAGTAAAATTAGAAAAATAAGGCTAATGTAGGGACTTTTTCCTTGGGCTACATTTATTTAATTAAAAGGAAGTCTATTTACTCCAAGGTTATGTAATTTCTATATTTTTGTGACAAAGAAGTCTTTCTCTTTTGAAAGCATAAGCCAAAAGGGCAAGTGAGGGAACCAAAGTCTCAAGCTTTGAGAAACAGGAAATGTATAAATTGTTCAAGACCACAAATGCCATGTGCATGTGCTTGTGTGTGTATGTTCATGGGTGTGTGTATTTGTTTATGTCTATGCACCCACCTCAAGGAACTGTGTGGCTGAACAGTCCCCACAGGAGTCTTCTAATAAGGGACTTCTTGGGGAGTTTTAGCACCAGTCATATGGTTGTTAACACAGAGGAGCTCTTGAAACAGAAGGAGCAGCTATTCCACACTTCAAGACAAACATTTAACCTTCACATTGCCCTTTTGGGATATAATTGTTCTTCTGGGCTGCTCTTGCTGTCCTTTTAAATTTAATTTGAATAAAATAGTTCTCTAGGGATGGGCTTGATGAGCATCCAGGAAACTTGAGAAAGGCCATAAAAAAAAAAAAAAAAGAAAAGAAAACATGCTGTGATGATATTCTTGTAATGACACTACTTTAAATGAATGCTATGGCTCAAGTTTTCTACAAAATAGAGTGCACTGTAAGACTTGATTGATAGTGCTTTATTGAAAAGTGCAATCTCAGGACAGCAGGGAAAGAGACAAATAAGTGCTTTCACATACAAAATGCATTTAATCATCTGAATAGGAATCAATTAGTGATGTAATCAAAATTTTAAAAGGCTATTTTTAAATTCCATTTTTGAATATACTTAATGTTTACACAATAAACAAGTGATAGTGTTCAGCAGGGTGGATGATTGCTCTGAGGTTATGTATCTAAGAAGTGGCAGATCCAGATTCAAAGTTGGGTTTAACTCTTAAGTTTATGAATTTCTACCATTACTGAAGATTGTTGTTGTTGTTGTTGTTGTTAGGTGCCATCGAGTCGGTATCCAACTCATAGCGACCCTCTGTACAACAGGGGAAACACTATTGTCAGTGCTTCTCCGCTGTTCATAGGGTTTTCAATGGCAGATTGATTTTTGGGAGGGGGTTGCCAGGTCCTTCTCCCAAGCCTACAGCTTCTGGTGTTCCCAGGCGGTCTCCCATCCAGTACTAACCAGGCCCGACCCTGCTTAGCTTCCGAGATCTGCCGGGATCGGATGCCGCAGGGCTACAGCTGCAGGCCTACTGAAGATTAGCAGCACAATATTCCTTTCTGAGGAATATTATGGACAAGGATTATTATTCTAGTTTTGGAGAAACAGAAAACTGAAGCATTGGAAAGACTAGTAATCTCTCTAAAAGAAAACTAGCAAATCAAATTCAATAATATATGTATAAAGAAATATATATCTCAACCAAGTGGGATTTATTTCAGGTATGCAAAGTTGATAGAACATTTGAAAATCAGTTAATGTAATCCATCACATCAATGAGCTAAAGAAGAAATAAATCATACAATAAATGCAGAAAAATATGCAATAAAATCCAACCACTACTCATTATAAAAACTTTCAGCAAACTAGAGACAGAGAAGAACTTCCTAAATTTGATAGAGAACATCTACAAAACACTTAAATCTAACAGCATATTCAATGGTGAGAAAGTAGACTTCCTGATAAACAAGACACTCCTTGTTTACCACTCCTTTTCAACATACTGGAAGTCCTAAGAAATGCAATAGAGCAAGAAAAAGAAATAAAAAGTATGCAGATTATAAAGGAAGAAATAAAATTGTCTTTGCTCACAGAAGACATGATTGTCTAGAAAATCTGAAAGAATTAAAAAAATGTTCTGGAAGATTTTTAAAAATGTTCTGGAACTAATGTTATAGAAGAGTTGCAATATATATGATTAATATATAAAATCAATCACTTTCCTCTATACCAGTGATGGAAAATTGAAATTTAAAATGAAAAACATGCAATTTAATTTAGCATCCCCTAAAATGAAATAAGTATAAGTCTAACAAAATGTGATTAAGACATATATAAGGATAAGTATAAAACTCTGATGAAAAAAATCCAAATAGAGAGATTGTCCATGTTCACAAATAGAAAGATTCAATATTAAGATTCTTAACTTCTTTTTAACTCAATCTGTAGAGTCAATGAAATTCTAATCAAAATACCAAAGAGTTTATCTGTGGATTTTGACAAACTGGTTCTAAAGTTTATATGAAGAACTAAAAATTTAAGAAGATCCAACACAATAGTAAGGGAAAAAGTAAAGTTGGATGATTGACACCACCCAACTTCAAGACTTACTATAAAGCTGTAATAATCAAGATAGTGTTATTTGGGAAAGGATAGTCAAGTAGATTAAGGAAGCTGATTAAAGGGCTTCAAAGTAGGTCAATACAAATCTGTGAACTAATCTTTGACAAAGGAGCAAAGGCAACAAAATAGAGCAAAGTTAGTGTTTTCAACAAATGGTGCTGGATCAACTGGACAGCCACATTAAAAAAACATAATCTAGACCAGATCTTATATCCTTTACAAAAATGAACTGCAAATGGATCTTAATCTAAATGCTAAATGCCAAACTGTGAAACCCTTATAAAATAGTATAGGAGGAAACCCAGATAACCTTGGTTTTCATGCTGACTCTGTAGACATAGTGCCAAAGACATGATCCATGAAAGAACTAATGAATAATTTTAGTTGTGCCGTGAGCCCAAAACTGTTCTAAAAGTGAATTTTGCTAATAAAAATTATCATAAACAGTGAATGGGTAGGGATATTATTTAAAAAGGGGTAACCCTGGGCAGGGTTAATCTGAAACTGGTCAGCAGTATACCTTGGAAAAGTAATAATCTCTAGATCTCAGTTCCTCCTATACAAAATAAAGCAGGTGGTATAAAGAATCTTAAAAACTTCTTACCCCTCCTGCTTGTTCAGTTTTGAAACAAAGCAATCAAGGTCACCTTTAAGGGAGCTTATGTAGGTGGTGACATTCTAGGGAAGCTGAAAAGGTAGGTCCTTTTGTCCCAAAGTGTCACTGTTAGTACCCAGTGCATCCAGTATTTGAGACTCTTTTTTTCTACAAAGTCTCTCCCCTGGAAGAGATGAAAATACAGATCAATCCCATCCCTAACTCTGTCACCTCATACAATTACCCTTGTTGTTATTAAGTTCCATCAAGTTAGGTTTGACTCACTGTGGCCCTCTGTACTACAGAAGGAAACACTCCCTGACATTGTGCCATGGCTGGCACTATTGTTAATGCTTCTTTGTTATTCATAGGGTTTTCCATGGCTCATTGTTTCAGGAGTGGACTGGCAGATCTTTCTCCCATTTTTGTGTTGCTGGGGATGAACCAGGACCTCAGAAAGCACAGAGTAGCACTCTACCAACAGAGCTAAATCCCAGCTCCACAATTACCCTTAAGAACTATTATATCGTAAAGCATAAAGTTAATTAATGTGTATTTTGTCTAGGGCAGAGGAATCTGAGCAGAATCTAATATATATCAGGTCTTCAACATATTTTTAAATAAGTGGATGGGTAAGTCAATAATCACATAGAAGATGGGGACAGGAGTAAGGAGGATTACAGATGTGCAGAACTGTTTTAGGATCATGAAAGCAGGGGGAGAGCCTAAGTGTGTGGGGGGCAGTTAAAGTGAGAAGCTGCAAAGAGAATTTGTGCCCTAGGCTCACCCTGGAAACCCATTATGTCTCTATTATTAATAGCTGATTAATTTATTGAGCCCCTATACTATGTGCCAGAAATCATACCCAGCATCAGGGATTCTGGGGTGAATGAATGATATTAAATCTCTTCCTCATAAAGCTTTTTGCTTGGTTCCTCATGAAATGCCTACACAGCAAAGTGGGTGCCAGGATTTCCACACATTTTCCTACTCTTGACATTCTATGTACTCACACTAAATTTAAGAAGTGTTTAAATGCCCCTTTCATCTGACCTCTCAATCTTCATTGCTTTTAAGGACTAGTGAAATTAATGAGTTTTTCTGAATTTTTCTACTGTGAATAAATGCTGCCCCCTTCTGGAACATCAGCAGAAGTATGAAGGACTGGTTTGCAGTGAGAGTGCTTATAATTCATGGGAAGTTAGAGTTACAAAGAACTGTAGTTAAATTTCATTGTTTTATCAGTGGGAGGCCTGGTGCTTGGGAAGCTCAACTTGCGTGTCTATATTAGAAGAGAATTACTAACACCAGGGAATGAAATGGGGAGCTGGAACCTATGATACTTCCTTTCAAGTTTACTAGACTGGGGACATGATTATAGATGTTTTTGTTGCTCCTATGTATGTATTGCAGCCTAGAGCCATACCATTGTGGCTTCCAATCCCATCAGATCTCCGAAGCTAAGCAGAATCATGTCTGGTTAGTACTTGGATGGGAGATCACCTGGGAACACCAGGTGCTGCAGGCTTGGGAGATGACCTGGCAACCCACTTTCCCCCTAAAAATTAAGTCATTGAAAACCCTATGAATAGCAGAAAAGCACTAACAGTAGTGTATTACCTATTGTACACAGGGATGCTATGAGTCAGACACTGACTGCATGGCACCTAACAATAACAACAACATGTATGTATTTATCTACATATTTCCCTCTCACTTTTCATCATATTTATTCTATGCTCTTATTTCCTGTTCCATACCACAGTCATGGACTGTGGCATGAACCCAAAGCAAGTTAAGAGCTGTCTCAAGCAATGTCTCTGTGTACCTGTGTGTCTTCTAAATTTTTATATATCTGTCTATCTGATATAGTCTGTACATTTCTGGGTAAGAGAGTTGAAAAGATCACTATTTATGAATTTAAGTTGGTAGGAACAGATCTTTCTCTTCCATTCACATAATCATTTAGCAAGCATTTATTGACCACCTAAAATGTGTTAGATGTTGTGAATACAAAACCAAAGAATACCAGGTCTCTGTTCTCCTGATGTAATCATTTATTGAAAAGAGAAAAGTAAACAAATGATGAGAGGCAGCAGCAGAATGAGGGCCCTCCAGGAAGGATCTTCAGCCCATGAAAGGAGGCACCCAATTCAGACTGAAGGAGGGAAGGAGGCTTCACAGAGAAGGTGCACCCAAGACCTTCCAGGATTTTGAAGATTACTTATAAAATAGAAGGGAGAACAAATGTCAAACTCTAATCACAGCTTCATAATGCTTCTATCCAACAATTGACTCCTTGAGAGATTTCAGAGATTCACAAATCTTGAAAATGTCTACTGAGTGATAAATAATATCCCAGGATATGAGCTTCTTATAATGTATTGGATCAAATATTACTTGCCAAATAAATCCTCTAGAAACATTAATTTTAATAAAACTGCTATAGTATCTAATGTTGTTTCCATCTGCTCCTGAAATTGATATTCACATATTTATATAGCTCAGATTAGTCTTGTGGTTTGTATAATCCTTTGCTATACTGAGGCTCTGTGTTAACTTGTAATTAGCAAACTTGGTAGATGTCTAGTAAAGAAGCCAAAATGAAACTGGAGAAAATCCTAAAAGTGTGATGGAAATCAAATTTTATGCTTTCAAAATATTCTAAGAATGAAGGCTGTTTATCTATGCTGACAATGCCTTGAATTCTGTTTTATTGTATTGTGGTAGAATGCAAATTAACATAAGAAAAAATTTATGAGGAGAAAAAGAGAGCTATTTGATTCCTGGATGGATCTTGGGAAAGTCATTTAATCCCCAAACTCAGATATGGGGCTACCTCTAGCTGTAAGTTTCATATGAGCAAATTAGAAAAAAGTCCCCCCTGTAGATGAGTGCACCCCACAGGCCCTAAGCTTGATGAGCCAAGTATGGAATACATCTCTCTCTTCTTTGCCCCTAAGTCTGGTCTTTTTTGTGCAAATAACTTGCTTAACTGTGTGCAAATTCTCTGGCCAGATACCTCACCAGTAGCATGGAGCTCACATTGGTTTTAAGCAACCTCACAAAGTATGTGTAGACATCTCACAGAAAAAAGTATATACATAGTATATGCATACATGAACTATATTATATGGAACTCAATGCTCCTCCATGTTTGGAAGAGAGGGGTCAGAGAGTGTTATATCAACAATCACAGATACTCTCATAAGAGATGCTCACAAGGTGAGAACTTGCAGTTGCTATTTCGATACCTGCTATAAATGTCATTCAAAATGACCTGAAGATGCTCATATTCTATGGACTGTAGCAACATCAATTTCTTAAAAGTCTTATTTATACCAAATTTCAAAATAGCAAAGCCATGGCCTGTTCACAGGATTCTGAATCCTATTGCCTGATCTCTGAGGTAGGTGAGGGTAGAACACTATGCTGGCAGCTGAAAGCAGCAGGTACGGAGAGCTGTCACTCTGCTATTAAGCCCATCAGAGACACAAGCTGAACCAGGCCTCTTGTCTCCCTTTTGTATTTATTCTCTTCCCAAATATTTGTTATTTCTTTTAGAAGTAGCTTGCCATGTATTGTTTCAAAATATTTTTAATTACTAGATTTGAAGCTTCCTGATTCAGTTCAATTCAGGAAGATTCAAATTACTGAAGCAATTAGATTTTTGTTTCTTAAAGCAAAGCCAGAAAATGTACTTTGGTTTTTCGCCCCACACACTCAAACACATCAAGTGTGCTCCTACCTTTGGATCTTTGAGCTTTCATTTACCTGGAATGCTACTCTCTGCATAGGCTCATGAATATTTCCTCACATCCTTTAGGTTTTTGTGGTTTGCTTTAATGGTTTTGATGTACATAGTTTTGTTCTAAGTGACATAGGGAATCCTTGGAGGTTGATGGTGAAATGATCAGACTTTCATTTTTAAAAGATACTTCTAGAAAACAGCTACTTGCCACTGACAAGAAGAGATCCATATTTGTGCCTATTCCCAAGAAAGGGGATCCAACTCAGTGTGGAAATTACAAATAATGGCATTAATATCACACAAGTAAAACTTTGCTAAATATCATTCAAAAGTGACTGTAGCATTATATTGACAGGAACTGCTGGAAAATCAAGCTGGATTCAGAAGAAGGTGTGGAACCAGGGATGTGTTACTTGGATATTGGTCAAAAGCAGAGAATACCAGAAAGATGTTTATCTATGTTTTATTGATTATTCAAAGGCATTTGTGTGGATAACAACAAATCTTGGACAGCATTTTGAAGAGTGGGAATACCAGAACACTTAATTGTAGTCATGAGGAATCTGTACGTGGACCGGGAAGCAGTTGTTTGAACAGAACAAGGAAACACTACTTGGTTTAAAGTCAGATAAGGTGTGTGTCAGGGCTGTATCCTTTCCCCATACTTCTTCAATCTAAATGCAGAGAAAATAATCCAAGAAGCTGGACTTTATGAAGAAGAACGTGGCGTCAGGATTGGAGGTAGACTCATTAACAACCTGCATTATGCAGATGACATAATTTTGCTTGCTGAAAGTGAAGAGGATTTGAAACATTTACTGATGACAATCAAAGAATGCAGCCTGCAGTATGGATTTCACTTCAATATCCAGAAAACAAAAATCCTTGCAACTGGGTCAGTAAGCAAGTTGATAAATGGAGAAAAAATTGAGGCTGTTCAAGATTTTATTTTAGTTAGTTCTACAATCAACACCCATGGAAGCAGCAGTCAAGAAACCAAAAGATGCATTTCTTTGGGAAAAGCTGTTGCAAAAGACCTCTTTAAAGTATTGAAAGGATAGAGATGTCACATTGAAGGTGAAGGTGTGCCTGATTCAAGCCATGGTATTTTCAAGTGCTTAATATGCTTGTGAAAGCTGGCTGACTAATAAGGGAGACAGGAGAAAAATAGATGCTTTTGAATTATGGTTCTGGAGACAATATTGAATTTACATTAGACTGCCAAAAGAACCAACAGAACTCTCCTAGAAGAAGTGCAACCAGAGTGCTCCTTGGAAGCAAGAATGATTAGACTGCGTCTTACCTATTTTGGACATGTAGTGAGGAGGGACAAATCCCTGGAGAAGGATATCATGTTTGGGAAAGTGGCAGGTCAGTGAAAAAAAAGGAAGACCCTCCACTAGATGGAGTGACATAATGGCTGCAATAATGGACTTAAACATAAAAAAAGATTGTGCTTGGCACAGAATAGGGGAGTGTACATAGAGTTGCTGTGGGTTACACTTCACCTGATGGCACCTAACAACAACAACATCTGGCTGCTGTACTTTGAATATATGAAAGAGGGATGTAATATATTACTACAGTATATTAATATAGTGTATGTATATACTTTACATAAATAAGTATGTATACATTGCAATGTGTTCAAAATTTATTACTACAGGAATACATGATTAAAAATCCCTGAGAATCTCTATTTACTGCGGCAAGAAAACCAGGTGGCTGGTACTCCTTGCTTGGAAAGATGGTACCCTTTACTTGTGCTCCATTTCAAAGAACTGATTAGTGGTAATAACACCTGTACAAGTAAAACAGTTGTGATGGTCTAGGATCTATATAGCACTAATAGGGAAAGAAAAATATGTGTGCAAATAAATCCTTAACTATAGTTGTTCTGTGCAAAGATTTGAAGCTGAAATGTCAGTACATTCATAATTCAGTTGATGTTCTTTTTTCATATGGACTTTTAAAATAATATTGAGGTGATCAACATTTAATATAAATGATGTTCAAAATGTGATATCAGTATGAAAATGATAGCATTTACAGTATTATTTGCATACACTTTATATTCATTTTAGAAACAATCAGACAATAAACAGAAGTGATAATCAATGAAAGGTACCCATGATATCATTCTATAAAGATAGCTACTGATAACATTGTATGTGTGTATATGTATATACATATGAATATATAATATAAAAATAATACTCATATAGCAAAAAATGTAATTCAATTCAACAGTGTGGCATATGCCTATAATCCCAGCAACTCTGGAGGCTGAGGCAGGAGGACCATAAGTTCAAGGCCAGAGGCATCCTGTGCAATTTAGTGAGACCTTGTCTCAAAATTAAAAACAAAAGTAAGGCTGGTGGTGTAGCTCAGTTGTAGAGCTTGCCTAGCATGCATGAAGCCATGGGTTCAACTCCCAGTACTGGAAAAAAATATAATAGAAGTAGAGAGTAGAATTGTGGCAACCAGAAACAAAGGGCAGGAGGAAGATGGGAAATGAGTAGAT
Source organism: Pedetes capensis (assembly GCA_007922755.1). NCBI lineage: Eukaryota > Metazoa > Chordata > Mammalia > Rodentia > Pedetidae > Pedetes > Pedetes capensis. Next base: position 35,533 of record VMDO01002731.1, on the reverse strand, counting down.
ATGAACAATGGGTACAAAGTTTCAGTTAGACAGGAAGAATAGGTTCGGTGATCTATTGCACAGTATGGTAACTATAGTTAGTAATAACGTACTGTATATTTCACAATGGTTAAAAGAGTGAATTTTAATCAGCTTTACTACAAAGACAAGTATTTAGGTGATGGAGCAATTAACCTCATTTTATCATTCCAGAATATATATTTTTGTTATTAAGTGCCGTCAAGTTGGGTCAAACTCATAGTGACCCTACGTACAACAGAGTGAAACACTCTCTGACATTGTGCCGTGCCTGGCACTATGTCAGTGCGTCTCTGCTATTCACAGGGTTTTCAATGGTGGATTGTTTGGGATTGCTTTGAGAGTGGGCTTCCACGTCCTTTTCCTATTTTTGTGTTGCTAAAGATTGGACACAGGGCCTCAGAGAGCACAGAGCAACACTCTACCAAGTGAGCTAAAGCCCAGCCTGCATACAACCTTTTAAATATCATATTGTACTCCATAAATATATACAATTGCTATTCATCAGTTAAAGATAAAACAAAAAAATTACAAATAAATTAATAAATAAAACAATATTGTTCCAGTTTTATAAATGTTTATTTCCTCAGTTTTAAAAATATATTTATCCCTACTAGATTTTGTCCACAGCAGCTACATCAAGGGAATCATAGCCAAAGTATTTTAATTATTTATTTTTGTTTAACCTGATTACATAAGCATACATTTATTGAAACTGATACCCCATTATTATGTACAACTTATATATCAGTTAAATGAATTTAATTTTTTAAAAAACAAAAGTTTTTAAAAAGAAAGGGACAGTGGACATTGGAGGTCAAAAAATAACAAATATATGTTATGTTTGACTACTTACTAGCAGTATGATCATTAGTAAATTACTTACCCTTTCTAAGCCTTAGTTGTCTTCTTATGAAGTGATAACAATAATTCCTACCTTATCAGATTACTGCATTAAATTAGATTATAAGTGGGAAATTCCATGTACATAATAATTGTTCAATAATTATTAATTATTGCCATTATCACTTTTTAGTTTCTATAGTTCTTTAGGGTTGGGATTTAGCTCAGTTGGTAGAGCACTGCTCTGCAGTCTCTGAGGTCCCGAGTTCAATGCCCAGCAACACGAAAATGGGAGAAGAACCTGGCAATCCACTCCCAAGGCAATCCTGAAACAATCAGTCATTGAAAGCCCTATGAGAGTCGCTATAAGCCGGACATAACTCGACAGCACCTAACAACAACAACATAGTTCTTTAAATACATTCATTTATTTTATTTTATTTTATTTTATTTATAAATGTTGGGTACAGAGTAGTAAGTCATTTGCTATTTCTATTATGTAACTTAAAAATCACTTTTGCATACATAGTCATCATCTTATATATTTTACAGAACAGTATAAACTAAAGAAGAAAAGAAAAAAGTAGGAATTTTAATTAGTATATAATAAAAGTTGTATGCAATTATGGATTATATTCTCATTGTTTTTTCCTTCTTTCTGTTTTTTTCATGTATTCATGTGTTGTGTCCTGTCTTTTGAGATTTTTTCCTCTCCCTCTTTACCTCTCTACATTGTTTCCCCTCACCTTCCTCCCTTTCCCAACCTCCACACCCACCCCTCTCCTCCCCTCTTCTTACTGATCTGCTTGTATTTTCTATTCTTAGATAGGTATGATTGTTCATGCCTAAGTATTTTGAATGAATGTACTTTACTATATGTGAGGACAAACTTACAGTAAGTGAACTAAGAACTACTTATCTGTAATGAATTTTCAAAATACACATTAATGATTTATGTAATTTTTATTGTTACACTTTGCATATATGACCACAAGGGTATGTGTATGTATATGTATATGTAGAGGCTGGAGCTTAGCTCAGTTGGTAGGGTGCTGCTCTGCCCTCTCTGAGGCCATGGGTTTGATCCCTAGCACCACAAAAATGGGAAAAGGATGTGGCAATCCACTCCCAAAGCAATCCTGAAACAATCAGCCATTGAAAACCCTTTGAATAGCAGGGAAGCACTCTCTTTCTTTGCTGGAGCAATATTAGTCATTTTCTGTCCCTGAATTCACTAAATATTTTCCTTTCTTAGAGATTTTGTCTTTGCTATTCCATCTATCTGGAATGCTCTGCTTCAGCATGTAGTTGTTCAGGGTCATGATTGAATTTCATTCCCATTTCTGTCACTCTATGACATCAAACTATTTTGTTATCTTATCCCTGCATAGCAGTGATAACTTTATAAAGTTGTATTGTCTATGACTTGGTCCTTATAGAATATAAATTCCACAAGATAAGGATTTTCCATGAAAGCAAACTGGTCTTATTCATCACCATATTCCAGTATATAAAAGGGGCATTCAAGTCCCTTTGTAATTTTTCCTTCCTATCTTTCCTTACTCCTTCTCCTAATCCTCAACAACCATGATCTGCTTTCTGTTGCCTTCACATTAGTTTATATGTCCTAAAATTTTATACAAAAAGAAGCATATTATATGCACTCCTTTTTGCATGGTATCTTTCCCTTGGTAAATTTATTTGGGGATATTTTGAAGCATTGTTGTTGTTGTTAGGTGCTGTTGAGTTGGGTCTGACTCATAGTGATCCTATGTACAATAGAATGCAACACTCCCTGATATTGCGCTAAGCTTGGAACTGTGTCAGTGCTACTCTGCCATTCATAGGATTTTCAATTGCTGATTGTTTTGGGATTGTTTTGGGAGTAGATTTCCATGTCCTGCTTCTATTTTTGCAATGCTGGTGATTGAAACCATAGCCTCAGAGAGTGGAGAGCAGAATTCAACCAACTGAGCTAAACCCCAGCCCCTTTTAAAGTATCGTGTGTAGCAATTTGTTGTTTTATGGATAAGGGTTTTGGTGTTGAATCTAAGAAATTTTTGAGCAACTCAAGGTCAAAACATTTTCTAGTATGTGTAATTCTAGATATTTTATAGTTTTAAATTTTATATTTAGGTCTATGGTCAATCTTGAGTTAAAGTTTACTTTTGTAATTATACTGAGCCCATTTGGATAATCCAGAATAATCTCCCCTTGTCAAGATGTATAAATTAAAAACATGTCCAAAGTCTCTTTTGCTTTTCTAGGTATCGTATTTATAAGTTTCAGGAGATTTGGATGTTGTTACATTTTGGAGGAGGGTATTATTCTGCCTACCACAGACAGATAAATGTAAGCAGATATTCTTGGGTTTTCCATATTGTACAAGTGACTTTCATGTTGCTGTAAAATGGCTTCATATGGTGAGACAGGAGTAGGAAGACTAAACACTGAACAAAACTTTACCACTAAAAGTTCATCCAGTCATAGTTTTTTGTTTTTAAAGTATAGATTTAGGAATCAGTGGAATTTGGGTTTAAATCCTAAGGTCTTCAATTTTTGCTCCATTCCCTTAGATAAATTCATTTACTTCTTATCTTCAGGTTTCTACTTCCATAGTAAGTTATAATGCTTGCTTTTTGGGTTATTTTGAAGACTAAAGAGATACCAGAAGTTAAAATGCCTAGATGGCACTTGACACATAAAACATATGGTACTAATTTACATCTCTCCTGGAAACCTTTGCTTCCATTAGGTTGTACTTTTCTATACAAAGATTATACTTTATTTCTAATGCTTATGCCATTGGTTTATCTACAATAAAGTCATTTATCTTCATATCAATGTCATGACTAAGAACATAATAGTATGGAGGCTAAGAGTTATAGGGCCCTAGGTCTGAGTCTTCCTGTCACTATGTTCCAACTGAGTGATATCAGGCCATTTGTCTACTCTTCAGTGTTCTGACTTTGAAAATGAGTAGAGTGATAGGACCCACCTACCCCATGGTGTGGGGCTGGGATTTAGCTCAGTTGGTAGAGTGCTGTGCTGCAGTCTCTGAGGACCCTAGTTCAATTCCCAGCACTGCAAAGACGGGAGAAGGACCTGGCAATCCACTCTCAAGGCAATCCCGAAACAGCCATTGAAAACCCTATGAGGGTCGCTATGAGTCGGATACCGACTCGATCACACCTAACAACAACAACCCCATGGTGTGGTTGTGAACGTAACAGAGGTGCAGGTAAAGTGCTTGTTGCAGGGCTGAGCACAGATGCACCTCTTTCCTGTGTTTTCAGCCCTTTGGTGCAGTGAGCTCATTTGACCCCTAGAGGGAGCTCCATGTGAGTGAGAATCCCACCAAGCAGATGAAATACACGGTATATCTTCCCATGGATTCTATTTTTAACAAAACTGATTAAGGGGTGATTTACTTCGCAAAGATTCACTGCCATATGACTTTATATATGCATTTGTTAAATTTTGGAGAAGAACACTAACTTAGGTTCAGTCTGGGTTAGCAATTTGAATTATTTCACAAAATGTTCTTAATGCCCTTGGGAAGATCAGAAAATTCAAATAATCTCATATACCAGAGTAACCTTCAGTGGCTGACCAAGTTCATAAATCCCATATCTTATGAAATGTATTTTTGGTGTGTGTGTGTGTATGAATATGATTACCCTAAAATAGGCAAGGCAGCAATCATTCTGAATCTTACAAGCCATAACCTTTCAAAGAAATTAATTCTTCCTGTGAGAAAGATTGCTGAGGCAACAAACTATAAATGGCTTCCACAGAAGCCAATCTGAATAGAAGAGAGTTACAATTAACATCAATGCTCTGGGTAACTCAGAGCATCCCTCAATTTACTTTCAGCTTATTGAAAAAATGAAAATGTGCAAGAAGATGTTACACTCAACACTAAAGCCAGGATCCAATATGAATAAGAAGAAAACAGAGACACATTAAAGGTGAAGATTGCTTGAAATTTACTCCTCATGTGGCAAGAAAAAGATAACATAGCTTAAAAAACTGTTTCTCCTAAAAACTTATTGAATTCAATTTTTAAAGCAAGTATATGTGAACTAGTTCCTAAAGTGAAGGCAGTAATTTCCTATCTTAGCCACAGTGAAATTTTCACTGTGAATTTATATTTGTAAGGATTTGATTAATCCTCTTTAGCACCATCAAGTGTAGTCCGGGGTTTGAGCCCCACAGACCACTTGCCCTTTGCTGAACACATCATGGGCTTTGAAATTCTCCATGATTTGTTTGGTAATTGCTTTCTGTGAATATTCCATTCTCTCCACCCTTGGTTTCTACCAAAGCTCCCCTTAGGCTTTAGGCAAAGTTCAAATGTCCTGTTTTATCAATAAAATTCCCCAAACAATCTTTCTACCCAGCCCCTAATCCATGCAGTTATTTATTTTCTCATGTGTTTCCCAAAACCCACCTTCTATTTTGGTGTTTGGTTTCTGATCTTATCTTCATGACTGAATTCTGAACTTTGTGTGTAAAAAGTGACTATACCTTATCTATTTCAGTCTCCTCAGAACCTTCCCCGGTGCAGAACTACATAAATGTCATGAAATTAAGTTGGGTCTTTGTAGGGTGAGGGACCCATGTTACCATGTACCCACAAGCATGCTTAAGTCTGTAGTAGAAGATCATAATGGTAATGATAATGATGAAAGTACATGAGGAATATCATTCCCAAAATCAAGAGGCCAATAAATCCTTTCCTTTACTTCTAGAAATAAAATTATTTATTACTATGTGCATTATAAGCAAATCCATTAAAAATGAATTTATTAATATTTTAGGAAAAGCAGAGCAAGTTCAAATTACTTATTTATACCTAAAGTACTTCATAAGGTTTTGCTGTGATTTGGATTTTGTGTGTACTTCCAAAGGTGCATGTGTGGGGAGCTCAGTCCCTCCGGTGGCGGTGCTAGGAAGTGTTGGGACCTTTAAGAGGGAGGAGGCAATGGCAAGTCCTTAGGTCACTGGGGGTATGCCCTCAAAAGAGACTAGGGAATATCTCATGGGACTCTGGCTAGCTCTCTCAAATGGATTATTATAAAAGCCAGAGCCTGGCCCTACTGACTTTCTCTATCTTCCTATTTGGAGACTTCATCTCTTCTTCCTGCCATCTGTCACAGGGTCTTTGCCAGAGCCAGAGCCATGCTGTTTGGACTTTAATCCTCCAAATTTGTAGAGAAGCCTCCTTCTAGTATTTTGTTGTAGCAGGGAGGAGATAGCTAATTCAGGCATATTGAGAAAAATAGATGCAGAGAGAAAATACTCCTTTGCAGTATATTTTGAGGTTCAGTGGATAAACCTCCAAAGACTAAAGCAGCTTCTTATTCCCTTCCGTTTACTACCTAGTCTCCATGTAGAAGCTAGAGTGAAATTTTCTAAAAGAAGACATCAGACCCTGTCACTTACCTGTTACTTCTCTCTGACGGCTTCTGAATTCAGTAAGAATAAAATCAGACTTGCTTCAGCTTCCAGGTCTTGCATAGTCTGGCCTCTGCCAAACACTTTTTGTTTGCTTCTTACCATGGCCTCCTTCATTCACAAGCTGCAGCTACATTCTTCTTTCTTTTCTTAGCCCCATTCCCAGCCTTGGAAGAGCTTCTCCCTAGAATGCTCTTCCCTCACTTCTTCAAGAGACATGTTCCTCCTTTCTATTTGGAATTGATATAAAGATACTTCTTTAGCCTTTTCTGATTGCCTAATATTAAATAGATCTTCAAACCTTTCCGTTATATTATTTTGTTTTCTCTATATTATAGCACGTACCACTAAGTGACCTCTCCGTGCTATTTGCCTTTCTATACCTTTCCACTAAATGGTACAATCCATAAGAACAGATACCTTGTTCATCCTTGTGTCCCAAAGCTCTTAAAAAGGCAAATGGGATCTCAAAGCATTTCTTAATCAAATGAATAAATATATGTATCAAAAGGATAAAATTCCTCTTAGTCTTTTCCATTAATAGTCTTTAAAAACAGTTATTGAGGAAGCTGGGGCTAAGAATACAATCAGCTAAGTTATCTTAAATACTTAGAAAATTAGTAGATTAGTAGAATCAGCATCTTGAGAAGTAAGTGTTGAAAATATTCTTTCTGAGCTATCCAAAGTCAGGTGCATAAATTCTGCTTGAACCATGTGTGTACAGAGAATAGAAACTACCTTAAGGAGTTTTGCTGAAAATGAGATCAAAGAAAAGGTAAGATATAAGTAGGACTGAAAGTTCATAGTTTTATCTTTTTATTTTCTTATTTATTTATTATTACTCATCCACCCATCCATCCATCCATTCATTCATTCAGAGTCTTGGTGTATAGCTTAGGATGACCTCACACTCATGACCCTCCTGCTTCAGCCTCCAAGTGCTGGAATTATAGGCATGTGCAACCATGCTGGGCTGTTTTTTGTTTTATAAATGGAAGAAATAATGATGTGTCTTTAGGAAATGACATATTGGTAAGGATAATATTAATTAAACAGGTTATGTATATTATTGTAGAAATTTAGGGTTTAATTTTTCAAATCTGTCATGCTATAAATTACTCAAAGAAAAATATGCTGATAGTAGTAGATAAAATTACTTAGTAATTGCTAGTAATCTGTAATTGGTGACATGAATAGGATAAAGTTGTTGGATATTTAAGGAAGGAGGGATCAGAAAAGGATTTTGTTATACTGTGTAAGAATTTAGTAAGTAAATTAAATGTACCTGGGTAACTATGGAGTGTAATATACAATACACTGCTATATTTGTTGCAGGTGCGTTGGACCATATTGATTGAGCTTGCTTAATGGAGCTCCAACAGTGAGACCATGTAAATAATTCCTTTGCTGCCTAGGTTTCTTTATTTTTAAAGTGATAAGAATTATTGTCATCATCCATAAGGTCTCTAACAGTTCTGAAAACTCTTAATAGGAATCTTGCAAGTTTCAGAAGGAGAATGTACTGAAAACAGGAACAAAGTGTACAAATGAGATCAGTGACGGTTCATCTACTTCCAGCTGCTGCCTGGATGGCCTTATGTATCACTTGGGACATACATTACCGCTTTCAAAGCAGAGTAAATCAATTAACAAAGCACTGATCACCATGGCTAGCAATGTAAGATTACAAAATATTTCCTGGGGAAATTATACATTTTTTAAATGCAAGGAACCTAAAAATGAGTTGATTAGCACTTTATAAACTATCAAATGCAAGTTTTATGAGATGATAATAACTATGAAATAATAAATGAATTCTGTTATCAAATAAGTGGGGTAAATAGTTGTTGTTGTTGCTAGGTGCCCGACTCATAGCGACCCTCATAGGGTTTTCAATGGCTGAGTGCTTCGGGATTGCCTTGGGAGTGGATTGCCAGGCCCTTCTCCGAGGGGTAAATAATACATATTATATTTGATTGAGAGATTCCCAAATTTTATCAGTATATTAAAGTTCCTGAGAAATTCATCAGTAACAGACTCAAGTGACTATGAATATTCTTTGTATTCATTCAGCAAATATTAAATTCCTGTTACATGTCAGGCTCTGTCCAGGTGTTTGAATATATCAGTGCTATTAGACAAAGGACCTTGTCTTTATAGGGCTTACATGATAGAGGGTTCAAAGGAGGAACCAGTAATAAACATAAAAATAAGGAATTTATAAAATATGATAGAAGATGATTTGCATAGCCAAAATGAGAAGAGTATAAGAGGAGATGGTAGGGCTTGTGTAGCATAGGGACAGGCTTCATTCTGGATTGCATAGTGTGGTCAAGAGAGGCCTCCCTGAGATGACATTTGAACAAAGACTGATGGAGGAAAGGAAACACACAAATAGATACTTGGAAGGATAACATTTCAGGTAGAGGAACAGCCAATGTTAAAGTAAAAACAGGCCTTATGTCCAAGTAAAAGCAAGGGACGCATTGTGGCTGAAGCAAAGTGAGCCAGAAGAATCATTGCAGGAGAAGAGATGAGAGAGGATAACTCATGATGATTTGGGGGAAACTTAAGACTTTTGAGTTTTGCTCTGAGTAACATGGGAATCAGGTTTTGAGCAGGGAAATAACAATCTTTATTTGAGTTCTAGAAAGGTCATTTCAGCTGCTATGTTGAAAACAGACCACACAGTAGTAAGGAAACCTATTAAAGATCCAGAGCTGCAATCCAACTGAGAAATAATCAGAATCTTGCCTAGGAAGATGGTGGTGAAGGAGGTGAAGATGGTGAAAAGTTGGTAAGATACTGGGTAGGAGAGAAAGAAGTATGCTAAGGACAGCTTTTAGGCTTTGGACCTGAGGAATGGTAGGAATAGGATTGTTATCAGCTGAGACAGGAAAGGTGGTACATGGAGGTAGTTCTTGTTGGGGAAAGATCAATTATTCACTTTGAGGCTTCTGATGTTTCATTAACTAAGACTGGAGATGCTGGAAAGGCAGTTTTCTCTGAATCAAAGTTCAAGAGGGAGGACTAAGCTGGAGATACAAATTTGGAGGCAATGAAGATTTTAATTACATGAAAAGATATGAAACTTAAAGAAATCACCAAGATTATGTTGACAGAAATAGAAATGAGCCACAGAATGAGCCTTGGTGCCTCCAACATAAGAGAGATTAGGGGGAAGGAGAGAAGTCAGCAAAAGAGACTGAGGAGAGTCCAGTGAGATAGAAAGGGTAGGTGTCTGGCAGACAGAGGAAAGGAGGTGGGAGTAAAGATTGTGTCAAATGCTCCTGACAGGTCAAGCAGGGTAAAGAATGGGAATTAAACACTGGGATTAGTAATGTGGAATCACTGGTGAGCTTGACAAGTGCAATTTTAGTAGATTTGGAAAGTCACACCCTGGTGATGTAGGTTTTGGGGAATATGAGTAGAGAGAGATAATTAGAGGTGATAGGAACAGCAATTCTTCCAAGGAATTATGAACTCAAGGAAGGTGGGAGAAGAGTAGGGCCACAAGTTGTTTTTTTTTTTAGGATATAATAGATTAATAAGTCATATATTTGTGTGCTTATGATAATGATGCAGAAGAGAGTGAAACAATGGATGATGTAGCAGTTGAGGAAGAACCTGTTAGAAAATTTTCCTGTAGGCACAAGTGAGGCTATAGATATCAGCTGTAGATATCGTCGTCGTTGTTGTTGTTGTTGTTGTTGTTGTTGTTGTTGTTAGGTGCTAGAGAATTGGGTCCTACTCATAGGGACCCTGTGCACAACAGATGAAGCACTCCCCAACATGATTCCATGCCTGGCACTATGTCAGTGCTTCTCTGGTATTCATAGGGTTTTCAGTGGCTAATTGTTTTTTAGAAGTAGCCTGCCAGGTCCTTCTCCCAAGCCTCCAGCACTCAGTATTCCCAGGTAGTCTCCCATCCAAGTACTAACCAGGCCTGACCCTGCTTAGCTTGTGAGATTTGATGAGCTCCAACTCCAGGGGGCTATGACTGCAGGCATAGATATGCTTTATATATCAGCATGAATCATTTGTTTCTAGAGTTTGTGAGGGTAGGTATTGGTAGGTAAACAGGAGGAGAGGTAGGAGGGTTCAGAAATCTTCTGGTCATGGACTTCTTTCTATTCATTCCCCAATTCCAAGCCACCATGTACTAATATACTCTGTTGACCCAGTAAGCTATAGAACACTGACAAGCACTTAACTGCCTGCCTCACTTCCACTTCAGCAAGGTAAAAACTATATCCTGGGAGGCAAGTCCTCGCTCACGTGTATAGTTAGTGTTAGTAACACTGCCCTTTTTGATAGAATAACTATCTGAGTACCAAATTATCTAATCATTTCCAATTCTCCACCTAAAATCCTTGGTATAGCCTGTATTGATATTATAATTCATAGGCCATTTTTCAGTCCCTGATACAGACTCTTAATAAATATGTGTTGAATGAATGAATGCATTAATAAGCCATGCATTTTTTAAATGAAATGAGACAAGCATGTAGCAAGTCACTTATTTTCACCTATTATATTCTAAGAACAATTAAACTTTTAAGTTCCAAATCATTTAGACATGTGAGAATTAATTATAAAGTCACTGCATCATTGTATTAGCTTTCTCTTCCTGCTGTAACAAATTACTGAAACTTTTATCAGCTTAAAATAAGACCTATTTATTACCACACAATTTGGTCAGTGCAGAAGATTGACACGTCTCACTGGGCTAAAATCAAGTTGTCAGCAGGTCTGTGCTCCTTATTGAAGACTCTGGCTTAGAAACCACTCCCAAGCTTGTCCAGGTTGTTGGCTTAATTTTGTTCCTTTTGGTTATAGGATTGAAGTTTCTATTTCCTTGCTGGATGTCAGCCAGAGACTGATCTTTGCCCCCAGAGGCTGTCCGCTTTCCTTCATTATGCTTTCCATGTGGCCCCACCACCAATTGTGGGCCAGGTTGTTCTTATACTTGAACCTCTTTGACTTTGATTAAACACAGTTATTAAAGGATCATGTGTTTAGATTTGGCCAATGTGGATAATACAGTAAAATCTTCTGGTAATATTAATCATATTTTCAAAGATCCTGTGCCATATAATTTTTAAATAATTTCTATGGATCAGGGCCTTAACATCTATAGGGAGGCTATTCTGCCTACCAAAATATTTCATCTAAAAGACTCAAAGCATTTTTTCAAATGATATTCCTCTAAAATTATGGCTCAGTCCACATGATAAGACATGATTATTAGATATTAATAATATTACAGATATTATCTCATTTAGGGAATACAGGAGAGGGACAAAAGTTAATTATAATTTCTTAAAGTTAATTGATTTACTAAGTATTATCCCTTCTCTTCCATTCTCTTTCTTTCCCTTTCCACTCCATCCCATTCCCTCATATTCATTCTAGAAACTCTAGTTAGACAACTATGTGCCAGACATCACGCTAGATGCAATGGATATGAAGACAAAAATCATTTTCTTAGCTCATAAGGAGATCACAGCTTAGTTGGGTAAACCTCACAAACAAAATTTGCAACAACAGAGTGGGTGTTAATGAACATTAGTGGTCAAAGAAATTGAGTTAGAACTACTTGGAGTTACCTTGTACACGCTATTATCCCTAATGCAATACAGAACCACAGGAATTCTTCTAAAGTAATTAGATTTTCCAAGAGCCTCAGCCATCTTTGAAAAATGATTTTCTCCTTCACTTTATCTTCAACTGCCCGAATTAAAACCTTCATGGGCATTACCACGTGACTGAAAACAAAAACATTTCAGAATTGGCATGAGCCTGCTTGATTTTCTATAACTTAACCTTATAAGATCAAATCAAATCCTTTAAAACTCAAAGCTCCCCATCATGATCAGTAGAGTTAGGGGTGAGGAGTTAAGTGGACAGGCTTGGCCGGGGTCTCATACATGTCTGAGTCCTCTTGGGATGTTCTTTATCTGACTCTCTGGCAATTGCTTTTGCTGCACATGGTTGATAGCTGCTGAAGCATTCTTTGGCAGGGTTTGGACCATTTAAACAGGAGCAAATTGCTATGTAGACCCTGGCACCATCCTTCACAGACAAAAAAAGATTGCCTTTTATTAACAAAATGAAGATAACTGGTTACACCATTGTACTGCTGTTTGATGTACTTTCGAATGCCAACATTTCAGAGAAAATAAGGCTCCCTTTCCCATATATGTTTTGTTTGAAATTTTTGAGCATCTAAACTGATACACCAGTCAAAGGCCTTGGGCAGGGTCCTAGGGATCCCTTGTCATAATAGTTTATAATGTTGACTCTTCAATTTTTTGGAAATTGGGTAGATTTAGGGGATTCTAGGAGTCAGGGGTGGTGATATATTATCAATTAGTAGGAAAATATTTAGATATTTAAACAATTTGTGTGGCCATACTGGTCATGACAGGTAAATATCAGTCCTGAGAGAGGATATGTTTGTGAATTTACAATTCAGTTGGTCATAGGTCAAATCTGTGTCACTTATTTGCATTTATTTTTTTTACTGCATTCACTCTGAAACTGACTCATGGCGACCCTAACTACAACAGATGAAATACTACTCAACAGTGTGCCATGCCTGACATTATTGTCAGTAGTTCTTTGCTATTCAAAGGATTTTCAATGACAGGTTGTTTTGGCAGTAGGTGCTGGGTCCTTCTCCCAAGACTATAGCACCTGGTATTCCCAGGGGGTCTCCCATCCAAGGACTCACCAGGTCTGACCCTGCTTATCTTCTGACATTTGACTGGATTGGATGCCAATCCATACCAGGGTGGTATGGCTGTAGACTTGAACAATTTTTCTCAAATATCCCTCTTCCTTAGAATCACCTAGTTAGCTTTACTTTTAATTTTCGGGTTTAAATTTTTTTTAAATATAATATGTGCACATGGTAACAAAAATTCAAACTATAGAGAGCCAGCAAATGGAAAAGTTAAATCTCTTGCCCTACACTTTTTCTCATACCAAGAAAGATAACTTTTGACTATTTCAGAAGTAGTTCTATTTCAGTAGTCTTCAGTATTTAGTTCTTCTAGTGGTTGCTTCCACAACTAAACAGAATAGCTTTATATCTATAATTCTGAACAACTTAAAATAGCATTTATCTAATTATGGGACCTTTTAGAAATACATGTTTACCAGCACTACTCCCTTACTAGAATATGATTCAGTAGATCTACTTTATTGGCTTGGGAATGTAAACTTCTTAAAAGTTCTAATGTGATTGTTTTGTTCAGCTAGAGTTAGAACTAATTTTCTAAGGAATGAGGGTATGGATAAAAACATAATTGTGTGTCATGCTGAAAGTGTTGCTTGACCCACATGGCCATGCCTTTGTATTTTGACCCTAATTAATGATGGAATTTTGTGACATACAAATTTCTCTTAAATCTTAAGTATTTTACCTTTACTCTGGATATTGTAGCTTGTTTTCTTCACTATTTTCTATTTTCTCATCATTTTTATTCCTCCTCTGAGCCTATTGGACCTTTTTTTGTGTGTCCTAGAGTTTATCTGCTAACCCTGTGTTCTTTGCTGTTCTACCCAGACTTAAGAAGTTGAACAAATTTCTGTCTCAAATCATTGTCCAAAGAAAATGGACACAGGGAAAGGTCATTGAAATTATAGAGAGCAGAGTTGTCAAAATGGATGATCAGAGTTTTCTGGGAAAATATATAATCTTATGATCAATTAATGGAATACATGTTCTCAATAGTTGGAAACTCAGCATATTGATTTAGCATAGCAATTTATATCTAGCAAAAATTACTCATCGTACGGTGAGCATAAACTCTCTCTGCTCATTTCTGCTTGCCAAAAATTTAATGTAGCTCCAGTTGTTTATAAGTGTGGTACTGAATTCTCAAATTAAAAAAAAAATTTCTTCTGTAGGACATGCTACATCACTTGGAGGACTAGGAGATATAGCACATAAATATACACTCAAAATAGGACATGGCCTCTGTCAGAACCTGCTTGCTAATATGTTTCTGTCCTGAAGCTAAACCTTCTCAGCATTACTGATATTCTTAACACAGGTAGCCATATTTTGTTCTTGGTAAATGGTCCATCTGGTCTGACACACACAAAAAATGTTCTTAATCATACTATGTCTTAATATTTTCTCAAATTTGGAGAGTTGTTTGTAGGATAATTTAAGTTTAATCATTATTTCCTATAAGATGAATTGCTCTCAATTTTTGCACAGTGTAGCCGTACCTGAGAATCTCTAGCAGGCAAAAACAGATGAAGGGGAGTATGGAAAAAAAACCAAAACATTTTTACTCCTAAGTCAGCTTCATTTTTTCTAAACAGCCAAGTTTTCTTATTTCTGACATACAGCCTTGAACTTAGTATTTGTTGCTCTTCTCCCAGTTGTCTTCACTCCTTTTCCCAACTCCTGAACACAGCAGTTATAAATCCCACCAAACTCTTTCTTTCCTTCCTTGCAGTACTGGTGGTTGAGCCCAGGGCCTCACGCTTGCTTTGCAAGCACTCTACCACTGAGCTATACCCTGAGCCTATTTTTTACTTTGTATTTTGAGACATAGTCTCACTAAGTTATGCAGGTAACCTCTAGCCTTGATCTTGCAATCCTCCTGCCTCTGTCTCCTCAGTCACTGGGATTGCAGGGTTGTGCCACAGCACTCAGCTCAACACTTTCTTAGATAATGAACAATTGCAAATTAAAAATATAATAATATTATTCACAATAGCATCAAACCCATAAAATATTAAGGAATTAAACAAAAGATATACATTATCACCTTACTGAAACCTTCCCAAACAGACATTAGGGAAATTTTAAGATTTATGTAAATAGAAAGAAATGACATTTATTAATTGGAATTTTGATATGGTTAAGATGTCCATTGTCTTCCAATTTTTCAGATGTTTATGTGCATATTCAATCATGAATTCTGTAAATTCCCCACATGCTTCTTAAGAAAATAGACAAGCTGTTTTTAAAATATATTTAGAAATGCAAAGAACCTAGAATAGCCAAAAAATATTAACAAAGTTAGAAGTACTTGATTTCAAGATTGGATATAAAACTACAGTACCCAATATAGTATATTAGCAAACTACGAGATAAACAGATTAAAATGAAGCATGTAGAAATAGACACACATATATGATCACATAATTTTCAACAAAGCAAAAAGTGATTAATTATAAGGGTACATCAACTTCTATCTTAGTCCATGCTCAAAAATTAATTTGAAGTGGATCATGGGCCTATAAATAAAACCCAAAATTATAAAGCTTTTAAGATAAAGCATAGGAAAAAGTTTTCATGAATTTGTAATAGGCTAAGATTTCTTAGGATAAACAAGCCATAAATTGGACTTTGTCAAAATCAAAAACTTATCAAAAGACACTATTAAGAAAATAATTAGACAGCATCACACTGGGGGAAATGTAACAAATTCATCAAAGGGCATATCTATAATATATAAATATTTTCTACAACTCAACAATGAAGCATATAATTATATAAAAATAGACAAGAGATCCACATGAGCACTTCACAAAATAGGATATATGAATAGCTAGTAATCACGTCAAAAGTTGTCACCATCATTAATCCTCAGAGAAACTCAACCTAAAACACAAATTTCAAAAATATTTGTTGCTGTTGTTAGGTGCCCTTGAGTTGGGTCCAACTTGTAGCTACCCTCACAGGGTTTTTAATGGCTGATTGTTTAGGGATTGCTTTGAGAATGGATTGCCATGTCCTTCTCCCTTTAAAAAGATAAATAATACCAAATATTTTAGAGGCTGAGCAGTATCTGGAACTCCCATACATAACTGGTGGGAGTGGAAATTGGTAAGAATTACTTTGGAAAATAGTGCAATGATTTCCAAGAATTAAACATATGTGTATCCTATGACCCAAAAATTATCCACAGAATTCTTGTTCTAAAATGTTTATAGCTATTTTAATCATAGAAGCCCCTGACTGAAAACAACCAAGGAGAACACTGGTTAAAAAAAAAAAAACCTATGATAGAATTATGCAGGGGAATAATGATAAAGAAAAATAAAATACTGATACACATAATAATGTGACTAAATCTCAAAAACATTTATGTTGCGTTAAAAGAAGCCCGAAACAAAGTAGTATGTAACTTGTAATTCTATTTATAAGAAGTTTAGAGTAAGATAAAATAATGTGTGGTAGAAGAAAGTAGATGAGTGATGACTTCTGAAGAATGAGGGGGACTTACTGGAATGGGTGGGAGGGAACTTTCTGGGGTGATGGAAATGTTACAAGTCACTGTCTACATCCCCGTGACTGGCCCAGTGTGTAACACTCTCTGTGTCCTACTGAAGTCCAAGCACAAGTGAGTTGCTGGAACTTGGGTCTGGTTTAGCAGTTACACAAATGTCAACTCTTGTTTAATCTGCTTCTTCCTCAATTCCAAGATATTTCAAGACTAGTGAATTGCTTTACTTGCCACTGTTCAAAATAAAATTAGTTCAATTATTTTTCCTTTTTGAATCAGCATCTCTACTATGTTCAATATTTCTTCTCCTTCTGCCCCTACTTCAAATCACATTTGTATTGTTTCCCTCTGTGCTAAGATTTTTTCCTTCATGTCTTAAGTATATATATAAATATAAAATATATAGCTAATATAGATTATATATGTATATATGTGTGTGCATATATATGTACACACACACACACATATATATATTTATTTATTTATTTATTTATTTATTTATTTATTTATTACTAGGGGGTTGAACTCAGGGCCTTGCTCATACTAGGCAAGTGCTCTACCACTGACCTGCACCCCCAGACCCCCTTTTATTTACTTTTTATTTTGAGACAGGATCTCCCTAAGTTCTGCAAGCTGCATCTGGCCTTAAATTTATGATCCTCCTGCCTCAGCCTCCTGAGTTGCTGGGCATGTGCCACAGTGCTCAGCTCTGTTAACTGTTTAAAAATACATGTTGGGAATTTTATTGTTCAAAAAGTAAGCAAGAAAGAAAACTATTAAGGAAAGCAAATAATAAATTCTCCCTAAGCAGCCTAAATTTCTTCACCAAATGGCTTAGGTTTATCCTTGAATCAGTTGAATTAGGGACACTTAAAACACTCAAGTGGAAGCTTGTTTCTTTATACTCTCAGGTGTGTAGATGGCACTAGGCATTCTTAGTCCTTCTCATTAGCCTGTCCAAACCATATGATATATGTTCTAAAATACCATTTATTTTTTAAAAATTAACAAAGACACACTGCCATCTACTTATAGTTCAATGGCTATGTTCATCACTGTCATCTGCATACTGCTGTTACACGATATTTTAGTGACTCCGTTATATTTTCCAAGACCCTGGCATCTGATTTAGTGTATCTACCACTAATCCCATAATCATTCTATTTCAATGTCCAGGTTGATGTCTTATTTTTCATTTCCATTTTGCTTGAGCAACACACCACCACACCTTCATGATGAATCCAACCTTGTTCATTTATGTTTTTATTAACAGCTTCATTAAGATGTAATTCACATACCAGAAAATTTACTTATTTAAAGTACAGAATCAGATAGGTTTTATTGTATTCACAGGTATATGTAACCATCACTACAGTCAGTTTTGGAACATTTTTCTAACATTCAAAAGTAACCCCATATCATCTAGCTGCCATCCTCCTAACCCCACATTTCCCTACCACTCAGCCTTAAGCAACAGCTAACATGCTCTCTGTCTCTATAGATTTCTTTATTCTGTACTTTTGTATGAGTGGAATCATATAGTATGTGGTCTTTTGTGGCTGGCTTCTTTCATTTAGCATAATGTTTTCAAGGTTCATACGTGGATGTTGTAGAATGTACATTTTTTTCATGGCCAACTTATATTTCATTGTATAAATACACCATATTTTGATTACCTACACAACCTTAATAGACATGTGGGTTGCTTCTACCTTTTGGATGTTAAGAATGCAACTACTATAAATATTCATGTAAAGTTTCTGACTGAACATAGACTTTCATTTCTCTTGGATATTAGAAGTAGAATTCCTAGGCCATGTGCTATCTTTGTATATTGCCCACCTCTTAATATCTTATATCTTATTCTGACCACAAGTCAAGCCTACTCATTTTCTTTTCCCTATATACCTATCTTTCACTCACATAGATCCAATTTTATTTTCCACCAAACTTTGTGATCCCTTCTGTATTTATTCTCTTCAATAGATCCCATGGCCTATTACTTCAATCATTCACTTAAAACAACTATCCAATCTCTTGTCTCCTTTTTCTTTTTGCTAAAGCATAACATGAAGCCCTAGTTTTAGATTAATGCAAGTATTTTCTTCTCTTAACCTGGCTTGGCATTATTAAAAATTCTCACTCTCTATCCTCGGTGGGTCTGTAGCCATACCAACCCAGGCATCAGATCTTGGAAGATAAGCAAGGTCAGGCCTGGTTAGTACTTGGACAGTAGACCCCCCCTAGGAATATTGGATGCTGTAAACTCAGGAGAAGGACCCAGCAGCCCATTCCCAAAACAATCAACCGTTGAAAATCCTGTGAATAGCAGAGAAGTATTGACAATAGGGCTGGTTATGTCATATTATCTGGGAGTGTTTCCTTCTGTTGTACTTAGGGTTGCTATGAGTCAGACCCGACTCTATGGCACCTAACAACAACTGCCCTACTGATTCCTTTCAGTCAGATTATTTTAGAGCTTTTCTCCAAAAACAAATGCTTACCTTTGCAAAGGTAACATAGCAACACAAGTAATTTGTTGAGATCCCTTCTGGCCTTTTGCTTATTTTCTTTGAGATATTCACTCCAGAAGGCAGAGACCAGTAGTAGATAATACGTAGGCCTGAATGTTAGAAAACTAGGGTTTATACCTTGACTCTTGAGTAAACTATTGTTCAACCTCAGCCTCATTTTTTTTCTTTCTCCCAAAATGAAAACTTCTTAGAGTACTAATGAGGAAGTAATATGTTTAAATTGCCTGGCATAGAATTCCTTCATGTTCCTTTATTTCCGTTGGATCTAGCCTAGTTTTTTCTTGATTGGCTTAGTATGCTTTATCAATAACTTGCCTGTCAGATCAACTTGGAAGAATTTTCATGTGCACTAGATACAATATCACTTAGGTTATTTGTCCTTTCTATCTGGTTTATGCATTATGTAAAGAGCAAGCATAATTTGCTGATGAGATTAAGTATGTGGAATCTAAATATTAAAACACATTCAAATTCATCATTTTCTATCAAAGATAGTTTGACTTTGAAATTGTTCTGTAGTATTCACAAGGAGACTCTAATCCATTCTTACCCCTTTGACACCAGCAGAGGCAGATGTCATCTGTCTTGGCTAAAGGTGTCCTTAGATGTCTACAGCTATAAGTCAATACAAGTTCAATATACCATAATGTAATACAAATTTAATAGAGGAAGAATGTTCTGAATAAGCATTCATAGCAATACATTTATTTTATATTAGTTTTACTTCCCTTCTATGTACTTAAATACCTGCTCTTTATATTTGTTAAAAAGATATGAGTGTGTGTGTGTGTGTGTGTGTGTGTGTGTGTGTGTGTGAAGCTTAGGTAGAAATAACTGATATATTGTAGTCCACTGTTCACATCCATTTTATTTTTCCTTTGGTCCTTATATTTGTCTGTTTTCTGCTGCTATATCAAAATACTTGAAGCTGGATACTTTATAAAGAAAGGAAGTTTACCTATCTCATAGTTTTGGAGGCTGAAAGCCCACAAGCTAGTGATGTGATACATTTGATCTGTGATGAGGGGCCTGCCTGGCTGCTCACATGTCAAAGAAGTAGAATGGGAAATGGTTGTATGCAAAATGGTTCCATGGTGAGACTGGAAGCCAGAGGGATTCAGAGGCCAAGCTTATTCTTTTTTAAATAAACTGCACTTGCAGAAACTAACCAGGGTCCTGAGAGAAATAAGTTAATCCCTTCTGAGAGCAGTGTCCCTAATGACATAATCACCTTCCACTAGGCCCCACATCTGAAAAGTTCATCTGAAAGGGCTATGGATATAGCACAGCGGTAAAGCACTTTTCCTAGCATGCCCAAGGCCAGGGGTTATATCCCCAGTGCCTTAAAAACAGTTCACCTTAACATTGCCACTCTAGAGACCAAAATTCCAGCACATGAACATTTGGGGGATATGTGTATGCCATATCCAAACGATAGCAGTCCTTGATTTTCTGTAAATTGATTTTGGTACTGTCTGCTTTATTGAAATCCTTTGTGAAAAGTAGCATATAATCTCCAGATTGGTAAATATTGCAAAACATTTCAGTCTTGATTACTTTGTGTAGCTACCTATTGCATTTCACATTACCTGTAACACTTGAAATTTTTCATCATAATTTTCATTAACTATTATGTTTTTGCCTGCAGCTGTAGCCCTGTGGCATCCGATCCCATCAGATTTCAGAAGCTAAGCAGGGTCAGGCCTGGTTAGTACCTGGATGGGAGACCGCCTGGGAACACCAGAAGCTGTAGGCTTGGGAGAAGGACCTGGCAACCCCCTCCCAAAAATCAATCTGCCATTGAAAACCCTATGAACGGCAGAGAAGCACTGATAATAGTGTTTCCCCTATTGTATAGAAGGTCCCTATGAGTCGGATACGGACTTGACGGCACCTAACAGCAACAACAACAACATTATGTTTTTTACTTTTGCTTTAACTGATACCTTTTTATTTGTTCTTTCCCTATAATCAACTTAGTTTTCCATAGGTTTCCATTATCAGCCCACTATTCTTTAAAATGCATATGCTCTCTCTTGAGATTATTCCAGTTTTAATCATGGTCAATGAGACTATCATACAGACCAATTCAGTCCTGTTTCTCTACCAAGCTTAATTAATATTTTCAAGTAGATGTTAATTGTATACACCCACTTAGGATGTTATTGGACACAATTTTGGCTTTCTACACAGTTCTACAGTTCAGAGCATATTCTTTCTGAACATTACTCCTGACCCTGCTAGTTGTTGTTGTTGTTAGGTGCCGTGGAGTCGGTATCCAACTCATAGTGACCCTCACAGGGTTTTCAATGGCTGACTGTTTCGTGATTGCCTTGGGAGTGGATTGCCAGGTCCTTCTCCCATTTTTATGGTGCTGGGAATTGAACTCTGGACCTCAGAGACTGCAGCGCAGCGCTCTACCAAAACCCTGCTAGTAGTCTCTTCAATTTCCATTTCTCTTTTATGTCTTATGAATAGAACTTTTACTTTACATGGAGTATCATTGTGCCCAGCTACTAAATTAAATATTTAAATCTGACCAATACAACATTAAGTGAAGTATTCTACAGATCCTCGAAAGCTTCATTTTTGTGATATAGAAATCACTTTTTGTTTCTTCTTCTGTCTTCTTTCTTCCTGGACTAACAGCTGAAGGATCAACAGACATCTTGCTACAATGAAGTGGCCAAAAGGACAAGAGTCTCTCAGGAAGGGTGGTAGAACAGAAAGACAGAAGCAGCCTGACCTGTTGTGGCACCAGGCCTATACCCCCATATTACTCCGAGTTAGTGTTGTTGTTGTTGTTGTTGTTGTTGTTGTTGTTGTTAAGTGCTGACGAGTCGGTATCCGACTCATAGCAACCCTCTATACAACAGAGGAAACAGTATTGTCAGTGCTTCTCTGCTGCTCATAGGTTTTCAATGGCAGATTGATTTTTGGGAGGGGATTGCCAGGTCCTTCTCCCAAGCCTACAGCTTCTGGTGTTCCCAGGTGGTCTCCCATCCAGGTACTAACCAGGCCTGACCCTGCTTAGCTTCCGAGATCTGACGGGATCGGATGCCACAGGGCTACAGCTGCAGGCAGAGTTAGTGTTAGCTGTGAGAAAAATAAAATCTCAAAATAATAATAGTATAACAAGACAGAAATTTCTTTCTTTTTCACCTAAATGAAGCCTAGGAATGGACAGCCCAAGACTGGTGTAGCGGCTCCTTCGTCATTAGGCATTCAGACTCCTTACATTTTGCTGTGTATAATTTTGTGTAATAAAAAGCCTACTAAGCCATATGATCCAGCCATTATGTCCAAATTTTATTCATAATAAAGAGAGTAAGACAAAAGAAAGACATAATGTTTCCCTTAAAGAAGTACTTTCCAGAACTCCAAAGAATACTTCTATTTACATCCCCAATCCAGCAATTACTCATACATCATACTTTAGTGTTAAGATAGCCATGTGTTCAGCCTAAAACAAGGAATTTTAGAGTGAAGAAATAAGGCAATGGAAACTGGGGGAAGTAACTAACTGCTTCTGCTCCAACTGGTCATCTTTGACTTCTTGATACATTAACAACAACAACAAAAATAACAACAATTCCCCATTTCACTAAACCTCTTTAATTAGGATTCAGTTACATATAGCTAAATGAAATCCCTAATTAATAATTGGGATCCAAAAGGAGGGTACTAAAAGTAACAGAAGGGAAAACTTGTGATTGTTGGAAGGAAAAAAGTGGGGAATCCTGGACAAAAGGGATTCACAGTGCATACAGGAAAATTGGTGATAATTGTTTTCTAGAATTAGGTCAAACTATGTCTTAGCTGTTGTTGGGTATTTTAAGAGGCCTACTGTATATATGGGGGCTGGGATTTAGCTCAGTTGGTAGAGCGCTGTTCTGTACTCTCTGAGGTCCCTAGTTCGATTCCTAGCGCTGCACAAATGGGAGAAGGATATCGCAATCCACTCCCAAGGCAATTCCAAAACAATCAGCCATTGAAAATCCTATGAGGGTTGCTATGAGTCGGACATGACTCGATGGCACCTAACAACAACAACTGTATATGTGGGGCTACAGACATACCACCCTGCTGTCTGATCATTTCAGATCTCAGAAGCTAAAGAGGGTCAGCCTAGTTAGTACTTGGATGGGGTCTACCTAGGAATACTGGGTGCTACAGGCTTGGGAGAAGAACCTGGCAGCCTACTCCCCAAACAATCAGCCACTGAATCCCTATGAATAGCAGAGAAGCACTGACAATAATGCCGGGCATGGCACAGTGTAGGGTACTGTTTCGTTTGTTGTACATAGGGTCTCTATGAGTTGGACTGAACTCAATGGCACCTAACAACAACAACAACAACAACAACAACAACAACAACAGCCATACATATATGTGGGACATAGTATTAGCAAGATAGTGGGGCAGTTCAGACTATTGGGATGTGTATTCCTTTACTGTCATTCCTATTAGGCCATTTTCCAAAAAAGGTGGAAGAGTAGTCTTGATTATCTATTGCTCTGTAATAAACTGCCTGCAGCCTACCACTGTGGCTTCCAATCCTGTCAGATCTCAGGAGCTAAGCATGGTTGGGCCTGGTTAGTACTTGGATGGGAGATCGCCTGGGACACCAGATGCTGTAGATTTGGGAGAGGGACTCTGCAACCCTCTCCCAAAAAGCAATCAGCCATTGAAAACCCTATGAATAACAGAAGAACTAATAATAGTGTTTTGCCTATTGTACATAGGGTCACTATGAGTCAGACACTAACTTGATGGCACCTAGCAACTACAGCAACTGTAATAAACCACTCCAACACTATGTGATTGAAAACATCAGTTATGGTCTCTCAGCGTTCTTCTGGTTGGCTGGTCTTGGGTGGGTGATTTTCTTATAGGGTCTGTCACGTGATCTCACATCAGATGATGAATGGAGCTGGAGTTGTGACTGATCTGGACATCCAAAAGGGCTTCCTCTTTTATATATCTGGTGCTTAAGCTAGGATGACTGGGAGAGCTGGAGCTTGGGTGTCTCTCTCGCTTCATGTAGTTGCTCCTTGTGGTTAACATAAGGTTCTTCCCAGCGTGACATCTCAGGGTAGTCTTCTTCTTTCATAGTTGTTGGCTTCCACATGAGAGATCCATCTGGAAGCCACAAAGCTTCCAGTAACTCACTGCTTGTTTGCCTAGCTGTGGCAAACATGTAGTATCACTCCTAGGACGTTTTATGGTCAAAAGTGAATTATAGGGTTAAACTAGATTTGAAATGCAGGAACTGTGCAAATTCATGAGCACTGGAAAGCATGATTTGTAAAGGTTGGGTTACTATCTTTGGAAAGAGAATACAAACTTGCTAACTGAGTTGCTTTAAATTATAATCCTGAATCAAAATTGGCTGAGGAGTTCCATAATTTGGAGCATGAAGGGTTAGAATGGCAATTGCTTTTGCATTCTTTAACAAAAGCAGTTATAAAGCATAGCTGTAGCAGTCTTAGCAACAGCAAAAATGGACATAAGCAACATTTTTGTTTTGCTTTGTTTTTTGGTACTGGAGGCTTGAACCCAGGGCCTTGAAATGTCAGGCAAGTACTCTACTACTGAGCCACAACCCTAGCCCATTTTTAATGTTTTTATTTGAGACAGGGTCTCGCTAAGGTGTACAGGCTGCCTCTGCCTTAAATTAATTCTCCTGCCTCATCTTCCTGAGTTGCTGGGATTACAGGCATGTGCTACAGTGCCTAGCTCAAGCAACTTTTCATAAGAGTCTTCTTTCCAAAAAAGGTTTCATCTGAGTTTCAGAGAGAAGATGAGATTAAGCTATTGCCATCCAAACAAAGACTATTGATTCAATTGCTTCAAGACAGCACCCATAAACTAAGGACAGGCAAGATGTGGACAGCAGAGATCAGCTGCTAAAAGAAGGACTTTTTAGACCCAAAGACTCTTCACAGGCAAGCTCTTTAGCTCTTGTTTCACATACACACAGTGTACAGACTACAGCCCACTGAGTTTTTGAAAAGAGCACTTTTCCAGGAAAACTCTAGGCTTCATAGGCATCGAACTATTACTGTTCAACCACTAAGGTCATCCCTGGTGAAAGGTTGGCATCTCTCAGAATACATACTTTCCCCAGAGTTATGTTGTTGTTGTTGTTAGGTGCCGTCAAGTCAGCATCCGACTCATAGAGACCCTCATAGGGTTTTCAATGGCAGACTGTTTCGGGATTGACTTGGGAGTGGATTGCCAGGTCCTTCTCCCATTTTTGTGGTGCTGGGAATTGAACTCCAGACCTCAGAGACTGCAGCGCAGCGCTCTACCAACTGAGCTAAATCCCAGCCCCATAGACCAATTTTTTTTGTAGCTTCCTATTGTCCTATTCTCTTAATAGAAGAGCACTTATTGTTGTTGACTTGTTTTATTTTGTTTAAATCTTGATCATTATATCCATTCTCTACTTGAAATAGAAAGATGATCTTTTTATTCTTGGTGGCTGGACTACATTAGCCATATGAAGAGAGCCTAATGGCGAGAGGATTTCACATTAGCCAGTCTTGAATTTCAGATGGATGGAGTGACTCATGAAAACTTTTTGAGGTTACTTCCCTCAGGAAAGTGTGGAATTGATCTTTGAATGGGAAAATGAGGTGTTTGGAATGGACACTGTGGTAATCATTGCTAATTGCCTACCCCATATTCATTTTCTCTTTCATTTCTTATGAAATAATGTATGTGGAGCTGTGGGTACTCTAATTGCTGATAGGAGTGTAAAATGATGATATAATCTTTGGTAGATAATTTGGTTCTGTTTTGTAGAGCTGAACATGTGCATGCACTAAAAGCAAACAGACTTATGTCTGTGATTTGGATAAACCCATGTATATGTGCCCCTGGAAATACGTACAAGAAAGTTCACAACATCATTGATTTTAGTGAAAGAGAAACTGGAAACAACCCAAACATCATCAGCAGAAGAGTGAATGTATAAATTATGGAATATTTATAAAAATTAGCAGTTAGTAAATGTCAGCGAACTACAGGCTAAGTAAGTATATTAATACATATATAACTTTTATAGAGAATATTGAGAGAAAAATAAGTTGCTGAAGATCACATACTCTATGATACTATTTTTATAATACAAAAAAGAAACTAAGCAGAATCACACAGTGTATTGTTTTGATAAAAGTGCATGTATGACAAAGCATTTTTAACAAAACAATGATATTATGAACATTAACCTCTATAGAGGAGAGGAAAGGAGTAGGCAAGAGCACACAAGTGACTTCAATATAAAGGTAAAATTGAAGTTCTTGAGTGGTTTGAGTTTATTCTTTAAACTCACATGTATTTTCAACTCTTTCTATATACCAAGTATTACATAATGAAACATTTTTTAAAATGAAGAAACACTTGTGCTGGTATGAAATAGTATCTAAGAGAGACCATTAAGTAAGGTGGCTACCTTGGTTTGCACGAAACAGTCATGAATTATACCAGTTCTCCTGGCATAAATGCTTCCTGCAGCATTTTTTCCCTTCAAATCAGACCAATTCAAATAATAAATGATGTATTTCAAAATTGTTAAATAAAAACACAGAAGATGCAGAATAGTGTTTCTATTATGCTTCAGGTCTTATATTCAAAAACACATAAATTTGAATTTAAAAATAAAATAATTAGTTATAGACAACACTTTCAAAAAGAAGAGAATATGGCAGCAAAGTACTTGGGAAAAAAGGATGTCTTACAAATAGACAACATAGATGTCTATGGAGCAGAAACTGGAAGGTTGGAGGATAGGGTGGAAGAAATTTTTTGCTATAAACCCCTTTGGCCCATTAAAGTTTTGACCCTTATACACCTACTATCTATTTGGAAGAACTATTTAAAAGAATAAAATTCATTTTTAATGCAGTGTGATCCTTGCCATAATAACTGTTATTATACTAGCTTTCTTCTGTTAGATTTTGACTTTGTGTAGATAATATTGTAAATACTATACATCTATTAGATTCCCACCCCAAATCTAAGAGGTTAAGGAACACTACTACTACCTGTGTGACTGAAAAGTTATTTCTTCTATAAAACTATTCTTATTTTGAACTGGATATGGTGGTGCACATATGTAATTCCAGTAACTCGGGAGGCAGAGGCAGGAAGATTGTAGGTTTGGGTGTCAGGGGCAGCTTTTGTGTATCTTAGAGAGATCCTGTCTCAAGATAAAATAAAAAATGGGCTGGGGTGCAGCCCACTGGTAGAGTACTTGCAAAGTATGTGTTGGTTTAACACCAAAGTACCAAAAAAATAAATAAAATAAATAAATAAATAAAATGAAATAAAGAAAACCCTATTCTTATTCTGTCCTGTTTATACTATTCTTATTTTTGCATGTTCTGTGGTGTCACCTGTGTTAACTGTTAAATGTTTGCTAAGCCAATAGCTGTAGTAGAAAGTGTTCTGGATTACGGGTGTAAACTCTTTCTTGCTCAGCTACATCAACCTATGTCATCCTGACCAAACTGCTTCACCTGTCTGAGAGAGACTGGGTTTCTTATTACAAAAAGGAAACAACATGATTTGGAATCAGGTTGAAGTAGACTGGGAACCAGGACACATCATATAAACATGGGTTACTATAATGAAGGACCTAGTGTAACATTTTAATCAGGAAAACCGTAAATCAATAGAGCTATTGTAACTGAAAATAATTTGAGGATAATTTTTGCTTGCAGCACAAGTAACATTTCCTCACTGCTTGTTGCTTTATATAGTCAATAGTTTCAAGCATAGCAACAGCCTTGGAACAGCTCAGCAAGAACATAATGAACATACTTTCAGCAGGAAATGTTAAATGATCTATATCTGCTGTCATGGGCTAAGCCTCAATTAATTTGGGAGTTGTTTTTCTCAGTTGAAAAGAAAGCAAATGACTTCGTGTTGTTTACATGAATAAATTGAACATTTGGTGATAAAACGGAACATAATCTGTGGCTTTTTGTCATAAGAGAGTATCCTGGCAATATTGCCACAGAATTTATTTATCTTCACTCTTCCTTTGGATAATTTGGGGGCTGCTGCCTCTTCTTTGATCAAGAGAAAAATATCTATGTAAAATATTGCCAAATAACAAAAAGCCTTCCCAGAAATTAAATGGAATTTGATTTTATTGAATAGAAAAAAATAGTATCTATGAGAAATATAATGCAGAGTTCTAGAAGGCTTGTCAAGCTAAAATCTTCCTAAATGCTATATCTATAATGCAGTAACACTGGAGGAAATATGAGGGACGTCAAAATATATAGTCTTCTTGTTTTTATAGCCTTGTGAAGTTACCTGGCAGACTTGCCTATGGTTTGGTTTATTTTATTTTTTTATTTTTGGCTCTTCTAATAGCTAACCCCACAAAAGTCTTTTAGATAGCTTCACCTAATTGATGATAAAAAATCAATTCCTAAGGTCAGTAGGCTCACACTACTTAGTATATTTTTGCACAGAAATTTGCTTTTCTGTCAGTAGTACCACACCCTCTCCCATCCTCCAGAGCCTTCACCTCCCTTCAGTGGCCTTCTGGGAGCAGATTTCCAAGGGGAGAAAGAATGTTTGAAAATGTGGGAGATGTGAACTGCAACCCACACAGAAGTCTTTATTTAGATAGGTTTTTATCCAGAGATTTTTTTTTTTTAAAGCTAACCAAGGTACTCAATTTTATTCTCTTAGTGGAAACCAGAAATAAAGAAGGCAGTTTAGCCCTGTTAGTAGAGTGCCCTGAGTTTGATGCCCAGCACTGCAAAAATGGGAGAAGGACATGGCAGCCCATTCCCAAAACAATTCCTAAAATAATCAGCCATTGAAAACCCTATGAGGATCTCTATGAGTCACACTCAACTCAAGAGCACGTAACAACACCACAACACGTGCTTCCAAGAAAGAATTCAACATTTCTTCTTATTCTATGGTTTATGATTTTACTGTAATCTTCTATCTAGGACTCACAGCATAAACAACAGGAGCTGGCTGGGTAGCAAATTCTGAGTGTGGATTTTAACCACACTTCAGATTCCTGGAGTAATTTTATTTCATTACCTTAATAGATGAAATCCGTATTTGTGTCTAGTCCCAAGAAAGGAGATCTAACCAAATGCTGAAATTATCAAACAATATCATTAATATCACACACAAACAAAATTTATTAAATATGATTCAAAAGCAACAGTATATAGCTCAGTATATAGCAGTATATAACAGTAGCAGTATATAGCTCAGGAACTGCTAGAAAATCAAGCAAGATTCAGAAGAGGGTGTGGAACCAGGGACATCATTGCTGTCAGATGGATATGAGCTGCAAACAGACTAGCAAAAAGACATCTATCTATGTTTATTGACTATGCAAAGGCATTTTACTATATGTGGATCATAACAAATTATGGGTAACATTGCCAAGAATGGGAATACCAGAGCACATAACTGTACTCATGAGGAATCTGTACATGGACCCAGAGGCAGTCGTTCTAACAGAAGAAGGAAATACTGCCTGGTTTACAGTCAAGAAAGTTATGCATTAGGACTATATACTTTCACCATATCTCTTCAATTTCTGGCAACACTTTCATCAACCACAAAGTTTATGGAGCCTTATGACTAATATGTAGTAAAACTCAAATGCTTATTTGGGTTATCTTCCAAAAGGGGAGACTCTTTCGATTGAAAAGACTTCCAGATGTATTTCCCATCAGGCGGAAGTGATTGTTACTGGGCATTTGAAATCAGATGAACTATTGAATTGTCTCAAAATTATCTGAACAAATTATCTGAAAAGCTGGACTTTATGAAGGACATGGCATTAGGATTAGAGGAAGATGCATTAGCAACCTCCATTATGCAGATGACACAACCCTTCTTGCTAGAAATGAAGAAGGTTTGAAACATTTACTGATGATAACCAAAGCCTTCAGTATGGATTGCACCTCAACATCAACAAAACAAAAGTCCTTACACCTGGGTCAGTATGGAACTGCAAGATAAATGGAGAAAATGTTGAGGTTGTCCATGATTTTGCTTTACTTGGTTCTACAATCAACATCCACAGAAGCAGCAGTAAAGAAATCAAAAGATGCATTGTATTGGGAAAAGACCTCTTTAAAGTATTGAAAAGTAAAAATGTCACATTGAAGGTGAAGGTGTGCCTGACTTACGCTGTGGTAGTTTTAGTCCCATCATATGGTTGTGAAAGCTGGACATTGAATAAGGGAGACAAGAGAAGAACTGTTGCTTTGGAATTATGGTGCTGGAAACAAATATTGAATATACCACAGACTGCCAAAAGAACCAACAGATCTGTCCTAGAAGAAGTGCAACCAGAGTGCTCCTTGAAAGTAAGGATGGCTCAACTTTGTCCTATGTGTTTTGGACATGTAGTGAGAAAGGACCAATCCCTAGAGAAAGACATGATGTTTGGGAGAGTGGCAGGTTAATGAGAATAAGGAAGACCCTCATCTAGATGGATTGACACAGTGGCTTCAACAATGGACTTAAACATGAAAAAGATTATGTGCCTGGCACAGATTCAGAAAGTGTTTCATTCTGTTGTACATAGGCTTGCTATGAGTTGGACTCAACTCAATGACACCTAACAAACAACCATAGTAGAAGGCACCAGGATTTTACCCTACCCAAAATGAGCAGAATAAACAAAGATAGAACTTCAAACAATAATTGTTATGGCAATTAGAGCAAATGGTCAAAATGTATGTTTACTATAATGGAAAGAGATTTCATTTCAAGTGAAGAAATATGCATTTAATATTCTGGAACAAGGTTTCATAAGCAACGTCATCTTCAATTCTTCAGCCTCTTTCTTCATCTGTCCTGTTGGAGGGACTACCCACCTAGCTTCCCCACAGATTAATATGAAGACTAAACAATGGTGAATCTCAGGGGTCAGCAAACCATAAAGAATCAGAGAGTACATATTTAGGCTTGAGGATCATGATAGTCCCTGTCACAACCACTCACCTCTTTGAAGGGCAAAGGCAGCAATAAACAATGCATGAACACATGTGTCTCTGTTCCAGGTAAACATTATTTGTGAACACTAATATTGGTATTTTGTACAGATCTTATACTTCAAAAAAATGCTCTTCTTTTGCCCCCTCCCAAATATTTAATTGTGTAAAATCCATTTTTGCTCATGGTCATGTAAAAACAATTGTTAGGCTGGATTTGGCTCACAGGTTGCAATTTGCCAACTCTGATGTATATGAAAACACCTAATAAACTTATGTATGTTTAAGTGTTACTAAATTGTGTAAGGGAGAAGGACCTGGCAATCCACTCCTAAGGCAATCCGGAAACATTCAGCCATTGAAAACCCTATGAGGGTCACTATGAGTCAGATACCAACTCGACAGCACCTAACAACAACAACAAATTGTGTAAGGTTGCACTGGAGTATCGGATGAACATTTTGATTCCAGGCTGTTTTCTATTTGTGACCCTAAACTTGATGAAATTCCTCCTTCCCATGTGGACAACATATCAGTGTTGTCCAAAGGAAAATCATTTAAAAGGAGAAGAATTTTTTTCCTGGTCTTTGTTCTGTTTTTTTTTTTTTCCTTAAATGTTTGTATTTTTATTTGTGGAGGAGCTTCACAGGTTCTTCACTGTGTACATCATTCTATGGTAAGAATTTTAGCAATGCTATTTTAGCTAGGAAAGCATGATTAATTTTCCAGATATACATTAGAACTTTGAAAATATTAATTATACTACCAAATATAACTTCTAGAACAACTAAAATATTTATTTTGAAATGTTGAAATTGCTTAAGTGTTACTATTTTTTTCCTTTATTAGTAAATGATGATGGGGTACAGAGTAATACAGCGTTGGCTTTTTCCATTATGCATCCTTTACACCACTTCTGGCAACACTTTCATCAACCACAAAGTTTATGGAGCCTTATGACTAATATGTAGTAAAACTCAAATGCTTATTTGGGTTATCTTCCAAACGGGGAGACTCTTTCGATTGAAGAGACTTCCAGATGTATTTCCCATCAGGCGGAAGTGATTGTTACTGGGCATTTGAAATCAGATGAACTATTGTATTGTCTCAAAAGGGGCATCATGTATTTCCCTGGATGATGGAGACATTCCTTTTACATCATATATGCACTCCTTATAAAACCTCTTACGTTGCTTTGTGATTGTCTACTTAGATGTTGGTCCCCTTTTAGATTAGGGGCCAAAAGGAGCAGAGATTAGGCCCCAGTACCTTAGAGCATGTAGAACTAGTATTTTTATATGTATGTGATATTATTTTTTATAATAAGAAACATATTTCATCTTTGTTCAATTACTAGCTGACACAGAGTTCTTGAAACACTTGGGTTTTCCAAAACAATTGTTTTTGTTTGTTTGTTTTTGTTTTTTGTTTGTTTTCTGGTAGCTAATGAGATGACTGGTGGCTGGGAGCTCCTGGATAGCTTCAGGATGGGGACCAGGTGCCAGAGGAACTAATTCTGTGATTAGAAGCTCCCTACACAACCCCCTCTCCTTCCCTCTCTCCAGGGAGGAGAGAGTGGCTAGAGGTTGAGTTAATCATTAATAGGCATGGTTGACTAAGTCATTGTCTATTAATGAAGTTTCCACAAAAACTCAAAAGGACAAGGTTTGGAAAAGTTCTAGGGTGTGGAACACATAGAAGTACTGGGACTGTAGTACCCCTTGGAGAGGGTGTGGATGCACCAAGGAGTCTGTTCCCCAAACCTTACCCTATACATCTCTTGCTTGAGTTATAAAGAAGGCACACAGAAACGCCTCTGGGCATGCTCAGCTTTTTCCAGGTTTAGTGTCAGAATGGAGTTAAATTGTAGGACATTCCAGCTGTTGTCACAAAATCAATCCACCAGGAGAAAAAAAACCCATACATCTGGTACCAGAAGTATTCTATGTGACAGAATAGAAAGAAAAATTGGAGTTTTCAATACACTGTCCCTTTCCAGCTAATAAGGAATTTACAGTGCTTGGAAAAATATAGAGCCCCTCACCAGATGAACAAAGTAGATGGAGGATCAGGGTAAAGGTTGAAATATGAGAATTAACATTACAAAGCTGAGGGTAAGAATATCACAGAGAAATTCTTAGCCATTAAGCAGGGCAGACACCCCTTTCTCCAGCTAAAACCTTTTGGAGAGAACTGAGCACACCAGGCGGCCTTTCTGTCAGTTATCTTTATAACTCAAGCTAAGCAGACCTAAAAATGTTCCTCTCTGACACTTGAACCTTTTGAACATGTGCTCTATGACCTTGGGGTAAGCACACCCAAAGATGTGTCTGCCATAGTTCTTTCTTAAACCATGACTCTAAACTGAGCATGCTTAGCAATGCACTTCTTAGCCAAACATCTCCGGAATGTGCTTGGCCCTGAAGGGTTTTCCTATATGAATATGTATGTTGTTGTTGTTGTTTGTTGTTAGGTGCTGTCAAGTCAGGTCCAACTCATAGCGACCCTATGTGCAATAGAACAAAAAACTCCCTTACACTGTATGGTGCCTAGCAGTGCTTCTCTGCTATTCATAGGGTTTTCCATGGCTGATTGTTTCAGGAGTGGGTTGCCAGGTACTTTTCCCTAGCCTCCCTAGCCTGCAGCACCTGGTATTCCCAGGCAGTCTCCCATCCATGGACTAACCAGGCCTACCCTGCTTAGCTTCTGAGATCAGCGGGAATGGGACGCCAGTGTGCTTTCCCAAATAAAATCCCCATGCATCCTTTGTTTAAAGAAAGCATTGCTTTGGAAATAACTCCCATGCTCCTCTTACCTGGTGCAGGTAAAAAAATCTTTCTCCACTCTTATTTCTTGGCTGTTTGTTTTGGTTTTGTACTCACAAGGATGCAAACTAACACATGCCCATGATCTGAAGAGACCTGAACTACAGTGACTTGTCAAATGTTGTTTTTAAAAAGGTGACCATAGTATTTGGGAGATGATGCCAAATTAATAAGCACATGCTATGTTCTCTGGCCTTACAAGATTGCACCTTGGGTCCATTGCTGAAAAGAAAGCAAGTTTGTCTTTAGAGGCTCCCTGCTTGCCTCCTCTACTCAGCTTTCTATTCCACGCCACACCCCCACAGGCCTTTCATCTTAACTGTCTTGTTAGCCAATTACTGTCCATAGCTGTTAACTGATGATCCCTTTCAGTAGTATAGTCAAAGCCCTAAAATGCCCTGAGGGAGATGACAAGACTCCCTGGCAAGATAAAGGAAAGTTTTGACAACCTAGTTCCTCACCTGAGAATTGCAATAGACATCTGTGGATTTATAAACCCTTGAGAATTCCATAGTAAATTGACTTGTGTCAACATTGTCTCACCTAAAATTGTTCAACTGCATTTAATTATAGAAACTTATTTAAAGTAATA
This sequence comes from Pedetes capensis, assembly GCA_007922755.1. NCBI lineage: Eukaryota > Metazoa > Chordata > Mammalia > Rodentia > Pedetidae > Pedetes > Pedetes capensis. The sequence continues at coordinate 1,006 of VMDO01002731.1, read as the reverse complement.
ACTACTAATATCTAATGGATTACTCGTGTATGTATTTCAATTCACTTCAACTGAACTGATGTATTTAGAGAAGCTCCTTGATGCACTGAGGGCTTCATAAATGAGAGCAGTGATTCTTAGAGTCTAGCAGGCAATGACCCCTTTTGGGGGACAGATGCCTTATAGGATTATGGCTTGTAGTATGTGAATTTTAATAGAATTGCTTTTGAAGATTAAACTGTTTTCACTACCCATAGGAATGAATTCTATAGGGTTAAAATATCTTAGTTACCATAACAAGCAACAAGGAAGAACAGACATTTTTAGTGAGGGACCCAGTTCCATTGTCTCTGAGACCACACCACACATTTTGCAGCACATTCCATAATCTGTATATAATTTGTAGCACAGTAGAAGTGGCATTGAACTTGGATCAGATTATGTGAATTTGAATCCTGGCTCTGTCACACCTTTTTTGTCCTGAAGCAAAAACAATACCACAATTATATATTTAGAAAACATAAGAAAGTATACTCCAAACCACCAGAAACCATAAAAGAATGCAGCATGCTCATCGGCTATAAAATTTAAATGTATAAATCAATAACTCTACTATATACTGACAATAACTGGTTAGAAAATTAATGGTAGAAAATCTTTTCTTTTTAAAAGAAACAAAAAAAAACATAAAATAGAGTGAACGTAATAAGAATTGTTCAGAACCAAAGTAAAGAAATGGAAAAAAAAATCTTTTTATTGAGAGACATTAAAACAACAACAAAAACAAATTGCAGTAGACTAGATGGAATGAGGAGTAGGACCTGGCGAGCCACGCCCGAAACAACTAGCCATTGAAAACCCTATGGATAGCAAAGAAACACTGTCAGATATAGTGCCTGAAAATGAGGCCCCCAGGTTGGAAGGCACTCAAAAGACTACTGGGGAAGAGTTGCCTCCTCCAAGTAGAGTATACCGTGATGAGGGAAATGGAGTAAAACCCCAGGGTGCTCAACGTGATGATGTGACA